>VWZD01011930.1:185569-275942 GCA_013396695.1 Sakesphorus luctuosus | reverse complement strand
CTGCTCCAGCTCCCGCACCCGCCGCTCCAGCTGCTCCAGCCGCCCGGCATCCGCCATGGCAGGGACACGTCTGCCGGACCGGGAGCTTCCGGGAAGCGCCGGGGCGTTCCCAGCGCGGGGCCGCCTCCCGAGCCCCGGCGGCGGGACCGGGGCCGTCCCCGCCTCCCGGGAAGCGCCGTCCTCTGGGACCGGGGGCGTCCCTCTCTCCCGGGAAGCGCCGTCCGCCGGGGCCGTCCATTTCTCCTGGTAATTGCCGTCCACTGGAGCGCCCCGGGATGGCTGAGGAGCCAGACACCAGCGAGGTGCGGCGGCAGCACCGCTTCGACCAGGGCAGCTTGGAGCGGTACCTGTGCAGCCACCTGCGCGGCTTCCCTCGGCACCCCGCGGGCGCGCTGGCTGTCAGGCAGTACAGGTAACACAGGGGGCACATGTAACGGGGCGCCGCCGCTCTCCCGCCCCAGGGCTCCCCTTCCGGGAGAGGCCAGAGCCGCCCCCGCGGCTGCGCCACGGTCCGAGGGGTCGCTCTGCTCGCTGCTGCCTGTCTGGGAAGGCGGAGGTGCCCTGGGGATGGCGGACAGCAGCCCCCGGGGAGCAGCTCATCCCTTGGGAGAAGGCAAAGGTTGCGGTGGCAGCGAAGCTGACCTTTGTCACAGGCAGAGCGTGTGGGCTCACGCAGCTGGGCTGTGTGTTGCGTGGACTGCCCGCCGCTCTCAGACTGCGCACGATTGTTTTAGTGCCTCTCAGTTTACCTGCACAGCAAACAGGATGTTCGGAAGCACATACACGTCTTAAGAAATCAATTGTAAAAGCGTTAGGCTGTGGCCAGGTGAGCAAATTACCTGAGGATGTGCTGAGAGTCCCATTCACGCCCCAAGAGCAATGCCGTGCGCCAGTGAGGTGGCAAATAAAGGTTACAAACCACTATTCCATAGAACATTGAGTTCATTTGCATTCAGCAAATTAGTGGGGTGGCTGCAGGACTTCACATTGGGAGCTAACTATTAGAAGAAGGTATTCTAAAAATATAAAACATCCATTGAATCCTCAGCTCTACCCTAACCTTCATATGTACCTCAACTAAGGAAACTTCAGGAAGGGCCATAGGAGAGTAGCTAATAGGAAAATCTGCTAAAATATTGTCAATATTTATGCTTTTATTACTTTCCTTGTCTTTAGGTTGTGGTTCAATGCTTCAGCTGGTGTAAATTTCTGTTGTGCCAGGCATTTGTTGGTGCAGGATCCTTGTTAAACTATATTACAATTTATGCCCTAACTGCTTCAGGGAGAATGGAAATGTAATGGGAGGCATGAGGGCAAAAGTTCACTTGATTTTTATTTTCCAATAGCTGTCTAATCTGTCACTGGACTAAGTCGGCAAAATGATCCAGATTGAGGAGATAAAGGTATGCAGATCAGCACAGAGCCGTAAGGAAAATAAGAATCAGTGAGTTTGACTGGGATATAATGGACAAGGTGTTATGAAGGGTTTAACTAGGTTTTCTTCTCTTTTACACATGTATGTGATTGAAACGTTCAATTTTCTTTGTCATTCCAATATTCATTCTTTAGAATTTTACACTATTTGCACCTGGCTGCTTTTGGGAGCCTGTCAATCAAGGGGCGTTGGCAGGATCCTTTGTGGGCTGTTTAAAGGAGCTGCTCAGGTGTTTCTCATTTGCACCTGGCTGCTTTTGGGAGACAACCAAGGGGCGTTGCCAGGATCCTTTAAAAGAGCTGTTTAAAGGAGCTGCTCAGGTGTTTCTCATTTGCATCAGGCTGCTTTTAGGAGCCTATCAGGAGACCAGGGGGCAGTGCCAGGATCCTTTGTGGGCTATTCCATCAGCTTTAGGGAGCTCGGCCAACAAGGATGTTGCACACCAGTGAGACGGCTCGCACGGCAGTTCGCTCAGGCAGGGCAAGGAGGCAGGACACATCCACTCTCCCCGGCGCTTCTCTTGGTGGTTAGGTGTGCATGATTTGGTTTTTTTGCCAAATCGAGTATATCCAGCAATGGTTTGCAAACAGTCGAAAGCCTTTGCTGCTGCCCGTGCCGGCAGAAGTGTGCTAATCCAGACAGAGCTCCCCGGGAAGGACGCGGCTGTCCAGGGCGCTGGCTGTGGGGTGTCCGAGCCTGGCCTGGCTGACTGAGGGTGGGGAGCGACACACCTGCAGGCCAGGTGAGTGATCTGCTCTGTTCAGTGGCAGAACTTCAGCAGGAAGTGGAGAGGCTACGGAGTCTGGCGGAGTCGCGCCCTCTCATCTCCGAAAGAAGCTCAGCATGAGTCAGAGAAGCCCCGCCGCTCCTGCAGAAGGAGCAGGTCTGTTAGAGGGGAGGAATGGAACGGGGTACCTGATCGGAGAGGTAAAAGAATCCCCGCCCAACCTCCAGCACCTCCCCGGGTGCCCCTAAAGGATAGGTGAGAGGCCCTTGATCTAGAGGGTCGGGCAAAGGACACTCAGGAAAGAAGTCTGTCTAGAGGGTCTCCCGACTGCACTCCACCTGCTACACAGAAAAAAAAAAGAAGGGTAGTTGTAGTGGGTAACTCCCTTCTGAGGGGAACTGAGGGTCCTGTGTGCCGGCTGGACCCATCCCACAGGGAAGTCTGTTCCTCCCGGGGCTGAGGTGAGGCATAGTACCATAGTACCCTGGGGCAGTGCGGCCCTGTGGTTATTGCCCACTGCTGGTTGTTCAGGTTGCTAGTAATGAGATTGATAAAAGAGGTACCAGGGCAATTAAAAAGGACTTTAAGGCTCTGGGTCGTTTTGTTAACGGATCAGGAGTGCAGGTGGTATTCGCCTCCGTTCCTGCAGTAGCAGGGGTGGATGAGGAAAGGAGCAGGAAAACCTGCAAAAGGAGGGACAAAGGAAACACCTATTCCTTGTTGGACACGGCGGGGGAACATAGTTAGCAAAGATGAGGAAAAGGCTGAGGTACTTAACACCTCCTTTGCCTCAGTTTTCAACAATTAGACAGGTCCTCCTCATGGCAGACAGGGAGGGGGAGCTGAATAGCCCTCCTGTAATCCAGGAAGAAGCAGCGAGTGCCCCGCTGAGCCATTTGGATCCTCACCAGTCTATGGGGCCAGATGGGATCCACCCGAGGGTGATGAGGGAGCTGTCGGAAGAGCTCTCCGAGACACTCTCCATCATTTACCGCCAGCCCTGGCTCACCAGGGAGGTCTCAGACAATTGGAAGTTGTCCAATGTGACTCCAATCCACAAGAAAGGCCAGAAGGAAGATCTTGGAAACTACAGGCCTGTCAGCCTGCCCTCAGTGCCTGGCGGGGTTATGGAACAGATCATCCTGAGTGCCATTACACAGCACCTTCAGGATGGACAGGGGATCAGACCCTGGAGGCGTTTAAGAAGAGACTGGATGTGGCACTCAGAGCCATAGTCTAGTAGGCAGGATGGTGTTAGGGCAAAGTTTGGACCCCATGATCTCAGAGGTATTTTCCAACCTGGCTGATTCTATGATTCTGTAATCAGGCTGGCATACAGCGGGGCTTGGTACTAGATCAGTAATTTAGTCATAGAATAGGATCATAGAATGGTTTGGGTTGGAAGGAATCTCGAAGATCAGCTAGTTCCAACCCCTGCCATGTGCACCTTTCTCTATATCAAGTTGCTCAGAGCCCCATCCAGTCTGGCCTTAAACACTTCCAGGGGTGGGACATCCACAAGTTCTCGGCACAACCCATTCCAGTGCCTCACCACCATCACAGTAAAGGATTTTTTTTCTAATATCTAATCTAAACCTCTCAGTTTGAATCCCTTCCTCCTTGTTCTGTCATTGCACGCTTATGTAAAAGTCCCTCTCCAATTTGGAGAGCTTTCTTTATGCTTACATTGTTCAAAATACAGCGTGCCAAAGCACAAATACAATTATGAGCTAGTGAGAATTCTTCTCTGTTTAATTCCTCCAAATCAGAAAACTTTGAAGTTCATATCTACTGCGTACCTTGAATAAGTTAATGATGTCTCTCCAGGGAGGAGAGGTAAGGAGAACGAATTGGCTGTGGCCTCTCCACAGTGAAAGAAGACATCTCTCTCATAAGCAGGAATAGAACCTCTGACTTCTGATGTTTTAGGCTATCACTTGCTTCTTTTTAAGACTAGATTTCGAAAAAACCCCACAACACAAAACAGCTCCTGAGAAGGGGCCTTTCCTCTGTACTCCCATTTTGTTCAGGCCAAGTTGCAGTGCATTTTGCATAGTTTCTGTTAAAATTTGTAAGTACTTGAATTTGTAAGTAATTATAATCTCTCTTTGTAGCTCAGGCCAGTCAAATCCAACCTTTTACCTTCAGAAGGGTGGGCAGGCTTATGTGCTCAGGAAGAAGCCCCACGGACCCCTTTTACCTGGAGCACACAAGGTAAGCAACAGTTTCATTAAACTCCAAACAGTTCCTTTTGCAAGTGACTAAGTCCTAAACATGATGGTCCAGCACACTGTTTAATGTGTCCAGAAATGCAGTGAACTGCTGGATCAGAAATTAAACGTGAAAGTTAAATGTGATATTGTCATTCACTGTGCTTGTTTATGTTTGGGGGGCTTTACCTGAACCTAAATTTCTGTGTCTCCTTCAGGTTGACAGAGAATATCGTGTGCAGAAAGCCTTATTTTCAGCTGGTTTTCCAGTGCCTGAACCCCTGTTGTATTGCAGTGATGTTTCTGTCATTGGGACGGAGTTTTATGTAATGCAGCATGTGCAGGTTGGTCTTCCAGTCTGAGAGATTCTTTCCTCTTCCCTACTACAAACTGCTTTTAAATGTCTAAAACCTTTCTGTTAAGAGTCTTACCCAGCACTCACTGAGTTTTGTGATATGAACATAAATAATCTTCTGATATTTTCAAGAAATGCTAGCTATCAGTAATTCTCACAGATTTCAGCTTCTTCAAGGCTTATTTCCCATTTTGTTGAAATATTCAGGCTCAGTATTTGACCTCTTGTTCTTGTTTTCAGCTCTCAGAAGAATATCTTGAAATAAGATAATATTGTTTCTGTGAAAAGCATACACAAGTCAGAGGGAAAACAGTCAGTTTATAAAGTTATACTGAATCTTTGGACATCCTGAAGCCTGTGATTGACATACAATCACCTTTTCTTGAAAACCAAGCAGGATTCCAGTTCAAACACTACTTTCAAAAAGAGCACAGCATGGTTTATGTGTGCTCCATCACTCTGGGGGTGCTGTAGCTGAGCAGATACTGCTCCTGTTAGATTTTGGTTATTTTGAGTGTAAGTCTGCTGTATCATGTGGGGTTTTTTTTCCTGTGGGAGCAGGGTTTGAACTGAGATCTCTTGCCTTTCATTGCATCCTACTCTATCATCAGGTTCACTGGGAAATTAGAAATGTAAGATTGTCCAATTCCTGGAGATGAACTTAACCTTCCTACAAAACCTATGCGCCAAGAGAAATATAATATAAAAGCTGTGACAAATTTGAAACAGATTTCTTACGTTAAAGTTGGAGAATTTTTCCAGTTTTGAGAACAAAATGATTCCTTAAGAAGACACCTTGCTGCATTTCTAAGTACGGAGAAGTGCAGTCCATCTATTCTATGATGGACTTCACTGTTTTTAAGAAATACATTGTGTATTTAGAAGACGACCATACACTTACTCTGTTGAATGAACTATTGCACAATATGAAACCTGATTTTGAGATTAGTTGTGCAGAATCTTTCAGTAAAAAATTTCTCTTGCTGCTTTAGCTGTGTAAATATATTGAAGCCGTCATGCAAACCTGTGAAATTGTGGAATTTGGAGGAGAGAGGAGTCTGTTTTTCCTTTTCCATCCTGTTACTGGCAGAGTCAAAATTAAAGGAGAAAATGTCAAAAACACACCCATCTTTTAAATATACTAAACTGTATTTAAGGAGAATACAAGTGAATTTAGGTGGATTATTTGTCTTGGCATATGCAACCCATCTATTTCCCTCCTCTCCCTGCCTGTACCCCCTGCCATCTCCCTCTGGTCTTCATTGATATTTTTTCTGCAAGTTCATTGTTAGAGGCAATACAGTAACCTTGTTTTTCCTAGTACTTTCAAGCTGGAGGATACCTGGATTCAGTGCTCCAATTCAGACTCATCTACTGAATATATGTGATTTTAATTGGCTTCCAATAGATAGCCCGTATACTAATGATCTTAGATCACTGTGAATCCCTTCGTTTGCCCTGGGTGAGGAATAAAATAAATAAGGAAGGAAATTTTGTTTGCATAAGGACTGTTGGTTCACTACATTTGTTTTTGATCATGAAAGGTATATCTTTACATCTGGTATGTGCATCCCACCAAATACCTGATTTATGATATTTCTAGGGTCGCATTTTCCGAGACATCTCCCTGCCTGAAGTGGGCCCAGCAGAACGTTCTGCTTTGTATATTGCAATGATAGAAACTTTGGCCCTGTTGCACTCCTTTGATTTACAGTCACTGGGCCTCCAAGGATATGGTAGAGGACCAGGATACTGCAAAAGACAGGTAAAACTCTTCAAAAAAATTCTCTTGTCTTGTCAGGTGTTTGAATATTTATTTGATTTGCAAGCTAAATTATTCATTATTAAAGACTTGTAACCAGCATATTTTGGCTATTAAACACCTTCACTTAGTTCAGTTATTTTGTGCACTGTGTAAAGTTACTACTACATTCAGATTGATTCAGATTGATTGAAGGGAATAATACTAATTTGCTTTTGGAATGTAATTAGATTTGGGCTATGTAGATAAGACTGAAATAGAAAATAGAGGTAGTCTTTGTAGCAGCTTTTGATCTCGCAGTTCACATTTGCAAATGCAGAGGTGCTGGGGTTTACTGCATTTTCAAGTAATGTGGTAATAGTAAAAAACCACAAGCACATGCTTCAGAATTTTGTGCTCTTTCAGAACTTGTGCATCAATTGGAAAATCTGGAGTGTTTGTATTTCTTTAGGTGTCAACGTGGAAAAAACAGTATGATGCAGCTGCTCACACAGATATCCCTGCAATGAACCAACTGGCCGAGTGGTTAGCAAACAACTTGCCACCTGATGATAACGAGGAAAGCCTGATTCATGGGGACATGAGAATAGATAACATCATCTTCCATCCAACAGAGGTATTCAAAACATTTGTTTGTACTCCTACTAGGTAATGGGACACTGCTGAGCATTATTTTAGTGCATGATACATCTTTGAAAGGAGCAGGGGAGAACTTAACTCTTCTCTGTACTCTGCGTATGGTGTTTAGGTATCTAACACAGTCCTGGTTTTCTTTGCAGGGGCTAGACAGAATTGATAGAATCACAGAATGGCTGGGGTTGGAAGGGACCTTAAAGATCATCTAGTTCCAGCCTGGGCAGGGACACATTTTACTATACCACATTGCTCAGGACCCCATCCAGCCTGGCCTTGAAAGATACTCAAATTTATTCATTAGTTCTAGTTCTTTCTTCAAAGTCCAGGAACAAAATATTTCATATGCATAAATCCTATTGAGTTCACTGCAGCTGAAGTCTCACTTCATTAAACTACACAAGCATCTGATCCAAAGCCTGTTGACATCTGTGGTGTGGCTTCAATTAACGGTGGCTTTTGGAACAGGATCTGAATACATCATACTGGTGGAAGAAAAGAAAAATCTTCCAAAACTGCTTAGTTATGGAGCACACATACATCACAGAGACCTTGAAAGGGAAAAGAGACTTTCTGATTTGTGGAAATAAAGATGTGTTCCCTATCTATCGACACAGTTGCATTTTCATTATTTTTTCCATGCTATTTGCTGTGTTGTGACCAGAAGATATGCCTGGCATTTGTGCCCAAGACTCAGCAATTCCTGCCTCAAAACAAAGCAGCAGGTCCCAGAGATTCCCATTGTTGTGCATGGATTAGTTGACAGACACAGTTTGTAGGCTTAAATGTGCTGCCTGACTCCCTAAGCAGAGAATTTGGCAGTCTCAGGGACTGTCCCAGCTGTTCCTGATGCAGCTGAAGGAATTGACCCAGCTGTATGTAGGTAATTTTAAGTAATGTGTGGAAACTGTTCCTGTATCTGCAGGAATGACCATGTAGGAAGGACCTTTGCACATAGTTCAGGTAGCCACAGCTCATGGGTAGGCTGGAGGGGTTGCTCAGGCTGACAGACCAGCTGGGTCATAAGAATTTATCAGAATGGCAGAGAGGGGAGTCTCAGCCCACCCAGCAGGAGACACCATTGCAGGGGTCCCTGCAGCAGAGGCTCCTGTCACTGTCTGGGCAGGGACACTTCCTGCTTAAGAAATTCAGTTTCCCATGTGGGTGTTAATCTGTGCATAGTATTGTGATAAGTTAGGGGGGGTTGGTGCATGGTCTGTCTGAGTTTTTGTGCCAAAGGACTGTGCAACAGGACTGGGGAAAACCACAACAACTATTAGTACTACTGTTCTTTAAGATATTGTTATTCAGTCATGTTTTGACTAGAAGAGTAGAAGTTTCTGACAGGAAGAACACTACTCAAAAATACAGATTTAAAGCAGATTTTCTTGGGAAAAATGCTAAGCTTTCTGGACCTATGTGAATATTAATTTTCTGCACATCTTTAGGCAGTGCCAAAAGGAGCTCTTTGCTGTACACAGCTACAGTGCATGTTTTTAATTTTAAACATGTAGTAACCAAATAAAACTCTTGGATATTAAGTGGGATGCGCATTTGTGAATGGAGAAAATTTGTCTTTTAGAACTCACTTGAGGTTTTTATTTTTATTTAAGGCTCGTGTTTTGGCAGTGCTGGACTGGGAACTTTCAACTACTGGCCATCCTTTAGCAGATTTAGCATATGCCACTCAATTCTACTTTTGGCCTACATCTATTAAGAACTTGGGTCAAGGATCCATCTTAGGTTTCAAAGACACCATAGGTATGGAAATGTAATATTTGTGTTGAAACAAATTCTAGGATTGGTTGTTACCCTTATAAACAGGAATTAAATGGTAAATTCACAAACATTCCATTTTGCACTTGAAAAGAGCTTTTCCGTATTTTCTTCATTGTAGGAAACATGCTGATAGTGAGGCTTTATGTAGTTCTGTTTTAACAAGCTGTGTCTTAGCCACAATATGCTACTTCAGTAAAAGTTTATTTTGAACCTTTCTTAGAAATAATGGAAAAAACCCATAAATTTGAATGTAAATATATCTTTTATTTAAAAAGCCAGAAAAACCCCAGCCTCCCCCCCGAGGTGAAATTAATTTCCTGACTGGAATGGAGGTGAGGGCTGGTAGGAAGTGTTGTAGTTACTTGAAATTCTGGCAACTCGTCTTTCCTTTGGTCTCCCATATCAGAGTTATGCCATAAGAAATGATAAATCATGGTGTTTACTATGTAAATGAAATGTCTCATAAAGATGGAGAACTGTTCACACATTGAAGAATAAGGTGGAAAAAAATAGAAGATGTTGAATAGTCTAAAAAAAATCTGTATTTTTTTGTAGAAACCCCTTCATTTGAAGAACTGGTTTCCATTTACTGCCGCTGCCGGCGTATTAACACCACTTTATCCAACTTCAACTTTTTTCTTGCTTTGTCCTATTTTAAATTGGCATCAATAGCCCAGGTAATACACTCACATTTGCTGCAATGGCACATATTTTTGTGTGTATGTGGGTAGTTAATTTAGTCATGGATAATAGTCATATATATATCTGCACTGTTGTCTGTTGGCCTGAGGGACAGGCCGGACCTGCTGGCAGTATCATATGCAGATATTTATCTTTCCTTTTCCCTTTTTTGTTTTCATCTACTGCTTTTGGGGGTTTGCCTTTAGGTTGGTTTAGCTGGGATATTTTTTTTAACTGTTGTGGAGCAAGTATCTCTATTATATCAGAAATGGACCAAAACCAGTATTAAGATAACCCAGTAAAACCTGTCTGGGTTCTTAATTTTTCCTTTTAAGAATATGGGCATTTAAGTGTTACTTTCATAGTTGAAGAAATCACCAGTGTGTTGAGACAACTTTAAGAGCAGAATTATACCTTTCTTTTGGCTCTAGGGTGTATATGCAAGACACCTCCTTGGCAATGCTGCTGCAGAGAATAGTCATGAATTTGCTAAGGTTGTGGAGCCTTTGGCAGAGAGAGGGTTGGAGCTATCAAAAAGGTAAGAGTGGTCTGAACTACTGGGCAAAGGCAAGGCAAAGCTTTTAAAACACCTCTGTTTAATTAAATGCCTGTGTAAAGCAGCTTATGTTGTTGTGAGGGAATCTGGTCTTGTTACTGTATTGAATGTTCTTCCCCAGGTCCTCTTTCAGCAGCACCCAGCACATTTCTGGAGAGCTCTTCCATCAAAGCAGGAAAGGCCAAGAAATTTTGCTGAAGGTCAAGCAGTTCATGAAGCAGCACATTTATCCAGCTGAGAAGGTAAAAGCTTTTAGTTAACCTATTTATAAAGGAACATTTTCTGACTAGACTTTATAAAAATGTAAAACCATGTATAGAAATCATGTCCTCCTGTTTTGGTTTGTTTTCCAAAACAGCCTCATTTTCAGGCAGTGATGTTTGTGGCATTGTGAAATAGTAGCAGAAATCATTATTGTCTGTATTTTTTTTTCATGGTTAAAATGTGGGATGCATTGTTAATGAAAGCTAGGTGTTACTTTTTAAATGTTTTGAAGTGTAAAAACTTGCCTTTTTACAAAGAACTACTTTTTAAAGGAATTTGCTAAAATACTTTAACAAAAGACTAGAATGCTTAAAACCAGAAAGACACTGATTTAAAAATGGGAACTATTGTTTTTAACCCTATGAAGCTGAATGTTTCTTTCTTTCTTTTTTATTTAAGCTGTGACTTTTATAGCAAAAAATGGGATCAGATGATGCACCAATGTAGCCTCATTCCTGAATATATTTAATGCCAGTGAAGATTTGACATCAGATAGCGAAATACCCACCGAAGTCCATAATTAGCAGAAGTCAAAATGAGATTAATTATTTTCCTTCTTATCCTAGGGAGATTAGAGATTTTCCACTTAAAATATTGGTCCAGCTTTTAGCCTCATGGAAGCACAGATGACTTTTGTTGCAGAACTGTTTTATTTGGCTTTCTGGGTTTTGTGGGTTTTTTATACTTCGTTGGTTTTTTTGGTTTTTTGTTGGCATCAAGCAGAAGTGCTGAGAACATATTAATCAAAAAGATTTGTGAATGCATCTGCCTATCGTGAGGAGGGGCTAAGGGCAGTAACTCTTGATATGCATAACTTCTTAAGTCTGTGACTAGTTTGGGATTGTAGTTTAGGACTGTCCAAGGAAGCCTTACAATAATTAATGCACTCGCTTTAAAAAATAAATGGACCACAAAGTTTACAGATGAATAGCGTTGTGCTTGTAAATTATTTCTGATAACAGGAATTGTGAATCAGGACTTGTAAGTTTTACTTGGGCATTTGTCTTACTGTGTCATTTTCAGAGGAGGGCACTAATTTTGTTCATTCTATGGCTAGTTCACGTCCAGATTTGAAGTGCTGTGCCTCATTAAAACATGCTTGTGAAAATAGTAGGATTACTGAATATGTAGTTCTGCTTACTGCAATCACTGGTGCTCGGAATGGCTGCTTGCATAGTCTGTTAAGGAATTACTTTGACAGAAAAAGAAAATGTATTCTTTGAGGGGTTTTTCTCAGTTACCAAAAGATTAACTGTTTTACATATCTGAGTGTTGTGGTGGGAAACCTGAATCCTTGGTGTCAGTGTGTCAGGCTTTTATTTGTTCTTTTACTTTGGGTTTGTGCCTCTTATGTGTGCTGTTGGTAGCAGGTACTCATCAGAAAATACTGACCTTCTGGCATCATCAGCATATGCTTTAAACCAACCCAAATAATTGTATGAAATAAGGTACTGATTGGGGTAATTTCTGTGACACACTTAATGCCTTGCAAAATTAATATATTGCAGTTTGGTTTTCAGTTACATGTATAATTTTATAGTGCAGATAACTGTATAATGAACACCTGTGTTGAATATTTATTTAATTGGTTTCTTTGTGCAGAAGGCTGGGAGAGACATCATGTTATTATTTCTGTGTTACATGTGCTCTTAATTTCAATAACATCTTTTTAATTGTTTCTCTAAGGAAATAATAAAATACTATACTGAACATGGGAATACTGAGGAGAAATGGAAGAAACCACCACTGCTTGAGAGACTGAAGGTATGGGACAAGAAATATTCTTAGCATTCTAGCAGTGCAAGAGCACAGAGAGAGCATAAGAGTGTTTGGCATATCTTGCTGGAGAAGTTACTCTGTATGTAAAGACACTGTGAGGAATAGTGGAAGGAAAGGAAAAGGGAATTGTGCAAATAAGGGAGGAGAAAAACAAAGTGAGTTCTGTGAGGGGTATGTCTGAACTTCACTCAAAGACTACCTATTATTTCAAAATAACCATTTAAAAAAAGGCATCAGATACATTGGACAGTATGTTAGGCAGGAAGGAAGAAAACATGTAGCCAGCCATAATTTATTTTTCTTTCTTTTTTAAGATTTATTGTTGGTATTTTTCTCTGTTGTTTCTCGCAACAGGAAATGGCGAAAGCAGAAGGCCTGTGGAACCTTTTTCTCCCAGATATCAGTGGTCTCAGCCAGCTTGACTATGCCCTAATAGCTGAGGAGACAGGGAAGTGTCTCATTGCTCCTGAGGTTTTCAACTGCCATGCACCAGGTTAGCAGCCCCATCCCATAACTGCAGCACTGAGAGCATTAACAGGTTGGTCATCTTACACCTTATAACTTGTGTGTCCCAAGGGGTAAACATGACTGCTGATTTGTTACAGACACTGGAAACATGGAGGTCCTACACATGTATGGAACCAAGGAGCAAAAGAAAGAGTGGCTGGAGCCTCTCCTGGAAGGGAAGATTAGTTCTTGCTTCTGCATGACAGGTAAATTCTTCTCTAGAAGAAAGTAAGAGGCAATTGGCAGACAATTCACATGGCATATGCAAAAAACAGAAAACCACAAGTTGTGTGTTAATGAATTAATGCAGACATTTCCACTGTATCTGTGCATGTGCTTCATTATAAAATCTATGAGTTGTGAATGCAAAGGGAAGCACCCTTGCTTCCCTTCCCTGATAGTTATTGTTTTTCATGGTTACAATAATGGGTATTTGCTTTCTATATATTTTCAGTTTATTTTTAGTACTAGTAAAATAGCTTTTATAGCACCAAACAGGCTTACAGTAGAGCTTAACCTTTTTTGTAATGTGCTTTGGGGTTCTTCAGAAACACACAGTTAGCTACAAGTATGATTACTGTGATTAAAGTTGTGCATTTTAGCAGAATGTCATAGGTAGACTTTTAGACATTTTAAAATAGAATCTGGAGATAAGTTGCTTTGTCCGTAGCACTGTAATAATTTTTTTCTCTTGAAAGCTGGTGGCATTCAGCATCTCTGGAAAGTGTGGCTATTGCAGTAGGAGGGCAGCTTTTGGAATACGTGATGCCAAATCTTGATCCTCTTTGTCAGAGGAGTACAGAGAACTCAGCCCTACAGAGGTGGACCCTAATTTTGCAAATTCCATTTCCCTGTGTTCCCAAAGAGGAAGGAGATGCTTTTACTTTAAAGCAAAAACTTTTGCCTGTAAAAAAGGATAATGGTGAAAGGAGAGAGGAAGAATCTTTCCTATTCCAAGCAATCATTGATGACATTTTGCTGACAACTTTGTGTAGTCTATTTCACATATTACCACAAAATTAGTTTCAGTCTCTTCATTTTCACTTAAAAAGAGCCCAGGGCAAGAAGAAGGCTGAGAGAGATGTGACTGTTTTCTGTAGGTACATTGGAGGGAGAAAAGATTTGAAAACATCAGGGAAGAAAGAAGGCTGTTGATTATAGTGGGTAGTCTGAGCCCAAGGACGAGTGCATTTAAACTGGCTACGAATAACAGGTTGTTGGAAAACAGCAAGTCTTTTGACCACCAGCAGTGAGGCTCTGAAAACAGCTTTCTTACTGGGAGCAAAATAGTGTTACTGTTAATAGAGTATATCTAGAGCCCTGTATTTGTGGAGGTAGTGCTGCTTCTATATCTAACCCAGTGGTTTGGTTTTGTTTCCTTTAACACAGAACCTGATGTGGCTTCAAGTGATGCAGCCAATATGCAGTGCAGCATTGAGCGAGATGGAAACAGTTACGTGATCAATGGCAAGAAGTGGTGGAGCAGTGGTGAGTGTGGAAAGCCTAAATAAGAATGGCTAAGCCTAGATTGTTTTCCCAAGAACTGTTAAAGCAAAAACGTTTATGCTTTACTTCTGAGATGAAAATTTGTGTTAAGTAAAGGCAATAGAATTTAAAACAACAAAAAGAACTGAATTGAGCTTTGGTTCTGTGACCCAAAGTCTAAGACTAAAATCCAGTTTGGAGGTTTGGATGCTTTTTGGAACCAATGAATTTTGTTAATAGAATGAATGCCACTATTTTTCTTTAAATATTACCCCTTTCTATCAGATAACTTGCAGATTTATGGCCATACCCTTTAAACTTTGTTTTTATGAAGCTTTGGCAGTTTGGGTGTGATGTTTGAGCATACTGTGTAGTTTCAGTAATATGTGGCTACTTTTAGTCTGTGATGCTGTTGGACTGACATATTAGAGGAGATTTTCTTATTCGATAATTTCCAGTAAAATCAATGGATTGTCCTGCAAGTGGTAAGTGTCCCTAATATTTTAGTACTGTTGTGTTTTTGCCAAAACATGTGTGACAGCCACTTGAAAGTCATCATTCCCTGGGAGTTTGAAAGCCAAGTAAATAAACTGAGTTGATAAACTTGAATGTCTCATTTCTGTACACGAGTGTGTCAGCTCCCTGCTGATCCATGCTTGTGCAATACCCAGATTCACCAGAAGATAGGTCTCTCTCTCTTCTCTACTCCTGTAAAACTGGCAGGAAAAGGAGCACAGTATCTTGTCTCCTGTTAGGGATGGGGTTAGCTGGCTCCTGCCTTTGCGCTGGGTCAGTGTCTCTGATCTGAGCACTGCAGTCCCTGAGGAAGCAATGGGAAAGTTTTTGCGAGGGAACACACAGAGAAAATAATATTCATAAAATTAGTAATGTGAATTATTAAAAGGAGTGTAAATGTAAAGTAAGCATGATTTGATTTGTCTTAGTTCTAATAAAAACAACTAGGACAGTCAGATTTGCATAAAGACAGAGGTGTAAAAGGCTCTTCAATTTGAAGAAGTTTGAGAAAAAATGTTCATTCAGCTCTGTCTTGGTCAGAGTTTACCTTTCTGTCTGCTGGGGTTTATTTTGTTTGCTTGTATTGAGGATTTTTCTTTTGTTTGTTGGGTTCTTTTGTTTTTTGTTGGGTTTTTGTTTTTCATTTTTACTCTGAGTGGAACTTTAGGGGGGTGTTTGGGAATTCCAGAGGCCTGACAGCCTGGTCAGAATGTCACTCTGTGTGCAGCCAGCCTGTATTTGTGAAGGCAAGTCATAAATCACACATGCAAGGAGTCAGTTTCTTGGTGGAAGAACTTGAGTTTCTTACCATACTCTGCATGGGTGTTCTGCATGAGCACAGTAAATCCAGTATGGCTTAAATATGTCAGATTTATGGTGTATTTGTAGAATGTCTGCAAACACTTCTGACTTACTCATTCACGCCCTCGTGTTTCTCAAAACACTTGGCAGAAACTCTGTAAGCTTTTCTCATCCAGTCAGGGAGAAAAGGCTCATATATTGTTTATGCTACTGTTGTTTCTTGTCTGTCATTTTAGAGCTTTTTCTCCCAGTCCAAAGTTGTGTAACTAAGATCAGTATCTCAAAAGGAGAGATTCTTGTTGGCTTTCATAACCTGTGAATGAGGCATTTTGTCTGAGCCCACAGGATGTTTGAAGACAAGGACAGTATGCTGCAACACCACTTCTTAATTTTGAAAGCTAATCTAATATGTCAGCATATTTGAAATGCTTCCAGTGACTCACAGAAAACTGCTGTTTTCCTGGAATCCCTGCCAGCTCTGTGGCAGGGGGCAGCTTTGGTACCTCTCTACAAACTGCAATTCCCCGAGCTCCATATAGAGACAGAACCGCTCTGATTTGTCAAGCAAAGCCTCTACTCTTTGCTGGGTGGTAAATGCCAGTGATGAGAGATGTTAGTACCTACTAAAACAAAACAAACATAAAGTATGCATAAACAAAAGCCAGTGCACTTTTTTGTATGCTTTGATTTTATTGAATCTCCATGTATTTTATAAGATACATTTATTGCAGTGTTTGATTAATTAAAAAAATTCTGAATAAAAATTCCAGGCCCTGTATCTGGAGATTAATTTAATTTTTTCTTACATTTACAGAGATCTAGAACGTGCCTCCCACAGAGCACTGAGCTTGTTGAAGTTTAGGGTGAGCAGAAAAGGAGAGTGAAAAGTCTTTTTTCTGTAGTAATGGAGAAGGAGTTACTGCTTTTTGTGGAGGATGTTGTTGCTATACATATGTGGAAACACATAGAGAATGACTTTTTCTCCCCCTCTCAATTCTCAGCCATAAACTCATATATCATTTCGAGCTGCAAGGAATGATATGGAATGCTAGCTGAGGTGAAAAATGGGACTGAGTTATTAGGCAAATGTTCTGAAGTTTTACAAAACAGTCGGAGAAACACAAGAGTATTAACATTTGGTACAAAAGGTCCTGTACTGCTGTTTTATTGATGACGGTTTCTCTGTTTTAATTAGATGTTTAGACATGTACAGATTGTTCATTACACAGCTCTTTAATTGCCTAGTGCACCTTAAAATTTCAGTCTTGGGGGTTAGGTGTTTGGGTTGTGTTACGGTTTTTTTTGTTTGAGTTTTTGTTGGTGTTATTTAGTAAATATCTCTAGTTGTTTCTAGGAATTTCAGCATGATGATAAACATGTTCCACTTTGAACTGCACTGTAGCGTCTCAGTTTATTGTGCAGGTTCAGAAATTCATCTGAAAGTGACTTGCAGAGAAGCAGCCTTTGAAAACAGAATTAGTGAACAGTTCCCTTGGTTATATAAGGTGAGGAAAGGAATGGAGAGTCTATATAGTGAAACTAATTGTTTCTTCTGTCTGGTCTTCGTAATTCATAGAAATTTCTTCAGGTCTTCCATTCTGCTGTTGCCTTCTCCAGTACCCATAATTTTTGGCAATTTTCATAATATGCATTTTAAAAGAGGCGCCCAGAAAGGCATAGAGAAGAGGGTTCAGACAGGTGTGAAACAAAGCTATGCTCTTGGTGACCTGGAGTGCAACGTCTATGGTTTTACTGGCGTCACAGTCAGTAATCAACATGTAGATGATGTCCAAGGCTCGCCACAGCTTCACAATGTTGTAAGGCAGCTGAGTGATTATGAAAGTGGCCACTACTGCCAGCAGAACCATGAAAGGTCTAGACCTTTTAATGTTTGCTGATCTAAAGATTGCCCGAGCAGTGGCAGAATAGCAGATCAGCATTACTAGGAAAGGAAGCAGAAATTCCAGGATAACTTCCAGGATTTGAATCGTTGATTTTAATAGTGTTTCCATGTTCATTGGAAATACAGGAAGGCATTCATTCCTGTCATTGTGTTTCTTGACTTGGTTAAATACCAGTTCAGGGATACTGAGGAAGATGGCAGCCAGCCAGACACAGATGCAGGTGACACTGCAGTGTTTGCCAATTCTTCTCTGGCGCTGGGATTCAGAAATGGCCCTGTATCTATCCACGCTGATGCAGGCCAGGAACAGCATGCTGGAGCTGAAATTCATGGTGTACAGAGCAGAGGTGAGCTTGCACAGGGAGTTCCCAAGTTCCCATCCCTGCACTGCACTTGCAGCCCAAAAAGGGAGGGTCAGGAGCAGGAGCAGATCAGCCATGGCGAGATGCATGATGTACACGTCCGTCTTGGTCTTTGGTTTCTTGCAATAGGCATAAATTGCAACCACCAGTGAATTTCCAGCAACTCCAACGGTGAAAGCCAATGCGTAGAACACAGGGAGGAATAATTTTCTGAAATTTCTCACATCACTTTTTTCACAGAGAAGTTCATATGTATTGTAATCTATAATGTGGTTGAGGTCATCCTCCTCGTCCTCTATCCAGTAATCAGTTGAGTTATTCATGTCTCAGCCTGTGCCAAAGCTACAAGACACAAAAAAAGGGGGAGAGAGGACACCAAAGAAGTAATACTGGATTTAAGTTGTAACATTTGTGTTGAAACCTAAACCCCTTCCTCAGAGTTGCTTATACATCTCAAATTTAAAGAATTAGGGTATTGAGAATACATTTGTGAATAATCAAAGGAGAGCTAAAAGGCAATGGAAGCAGAACAGACTGTCTGGAATTCTCATATGGAATAGAGTAATGGACTACACCTGTGTGTGCAATGCAAAGTAACTGGATTCAGTAGAAATGCTTTAATTAACCTTAGCATTTGAGGTTGCAGGTAACTTGGAGTGCCCCTCACTGACCTCCACATTTCAGTCAAGGAGCTGTCATTGTTGTAACTGCTCTGATTCAGTTAAGTTTGACAATATTCCATTGCAGCACAACTTTGTCTGTACCTTCTAGGGTTGGAATTACACCTTCCTTTCTACAGCCCCTGCAAAGCAAAGGAATACCAGCTGAAGGCTGTGAATGCTGTTACAACAGAGTGGATAAGGAATAACAGCAGGTTAAAGCTGAGGGGCAAACAGTAGTATTTGATGCTTGCTGTCATAAAATTTGACAGATTTCAGATACGAAGATAATGTAAGGAGAGTGTTCTTGTTTGTTTCTCAGGCACACATTACATCAAGCACAGCAGTGCAGTCAGTTGCTGAATGGCAGTGGGACAAACTTAGTTTAGTCTCTATCCCACAAAGCCAGCTATGCCCACATGGAATTCCTTGGATAGAAGAATAGAAGCAGATAGCTGTGGGTACACTGCATCTTACAGCTGGAGGCTTCTCAGGATGTTATGACAGAAAGGAATTTTATCACGTACAAACTGCCCACAAGCACCCAAACAGCTCAGAAGCTCTGCTGTTTTTTCCAGTAAGATCTCATGACAAATTTACTCCATAAACATGAAGGTTGTGTTCTCACTGCCAGCTTAGTGTCAAAGTTCCTATCTTCAGGTTGTGTCTTAAGCAAGTTGTGTCCTACAGTATTTTCTTCTTTTCCTGTAATTGTGTTCATTGATTAATGTTCTGAAATTCTTTCCATTGTAAAGTGCAGTCCTGCAGTGCTCCGTTTTCTTGAATTAAGTGGGATTAAGGTTTCTGAATTGCAGTAGTAAAAACTAGCTGAGAACAAAAAACATATTCCCCCCTCTCTCATCAGCTGCAGTATTTCAGAATACGAGGTCAGTGTTGCTGATAGCAGATGGTTATCTGATATTCTGCCCCAGAGCTACAAATTGGCTTTTTCAAGCTTGAAAAAAACCCCAAATATAATTTCTAGTTTTTAGGCAATGGTTTGAATGAAAGGTTGCCAAATCTTTATACCAAACACTTGTTATATATATATTTTAATATATATATATGTATGTATTTAAAAGTATTTAAATTTTTTTTAATGTATTCTGTCTATCAGGAAAAAATAAGTTACTGATTTGATCTCATAATAAGGGATGCAGACCAGCTAAATAGAGAGAAATTTATATTTCTATGGGGTTTTTTCAGTGATTCTAATAGCCAATTTTTTAAATATTAGTTTGAAATGAACTCTTTGGTTTGGCTTCATCCTTGATGACTTTGTTGGATTATTCTGTTAACATTTCAAAACGCTCCCAATTAAACTTTAAACAATCATTACTCTTATTTTAGGTCTTGTGATCTGTCATTTACTGTTGCCTAAATGAAATGTTCAGAATGGAAAAGTACAGTCGTTCTATTTAGGACTTTGGCAGAGGATATCTGTTGCACGCCCAACAAGCTGTGTTAGCAGGATTCTCCAGAAGCACTAATCTTTTGCAGCTTTATGGCACTTTGAGGAGAGATTTAGTTATCAGCAGCAAGTGAATCTATTTTTAAGAAGAGAAACTGCTGCAAGGAGGGCTTAATCCACTTAGCCGAGATTTGAAAACAAATAGAAGTTAAACTAAAAAGATATGGTTGTGGTCTTCAAGCACTTAATTACAGAACGCAGCTGGGAATGCTAATCAAATTGGATCACTGGCGAAATTGCTTGAAAGCAAACCAGTAAATATTTCAGTGCAAACTTCAAGCTGCTTCTGTGTGACAGAGCAGCTTGGCTGTGACTCTGTGCTCTGCTGCCTGTGTCCTTGACAGAAAACAAGTTATCTAAAATGCAGCAAAGGCTATTTCTCCCTTAGAAACACAGTTATGTATTGTCTAACATACTTATCCATCTTTGTCGTTCCTGTCACTGTTGTTCCTCAGGCACACGTGTTTGTGCCCATTACAAAAGGAGCAGCCCCGCGGGGGTCGGGTGTTGAGCGCTGGTGGAACCAGCTCAGTTTAGTCTCCATCCCACAGCCCTGCCCACGTGGAATCCCTTACAGAAGCAGATTGCTACAGGTACTCTGCATCTTGCAGCTGGAGACTCCTCGGTGTGTTAAGGTGGAAAGGAATCTTATCACGTACAAACTGCCCACAAGCACCCAAACAGCTCAGAAGCTCTGCTGATTTTTCAAATACTGTTTTCTAGGAGATACGCAGTTGCAGAGTTAAAGTATCTATTAATATGTTTTCTTGCACAATTATTCCAGCCGTCCAGTTAAATACAAATTCAGTGTTTCTGTGGGTTTAAACTTGACATGGGATTGTATGAGTGCATATTGAATGAAGTTAATATCCCCAGTTTAAACAGACATATTTTTTCCTCTAATGAATTAAGCAGTATTCTGTCCTTGTACTGAACAAATCTAATTTTCATACTGGAAATGAGCATGTGCCTTCGTGAAATGATGTCTCTCTCTAAAGCCAACTTAACTAAGCGTAAATGTATGTAAATAAACCAAGTATAGCACATAATATACAGAGCAGTAAATATGAAAACAAAACTAACCTTATTTTGTCAGCAGACGAGTGGCAGGTACTGCAGTTGAGATGTGCCTCAGTGGAGTGGTCTGAATTGGTCCGACACATTGCATTTTGTCTTCAAGCACCACACCCTCATCTGGAAATCAGTTGCACTTTCATTTTGACTTGCCAGTTTTAAAAAAAAGTATTGAAAAATTATGCTTTCCTGGAAACTCTTTTTATGTTCAACACGTGCACTTCCTACGTTCCTCCCTGTTCCAACCAGAATGTGAATGTTCTTTGGAAGGTCAAGGCTCTCTTACTATTTCACTGAGCTGTTGGTTGTTTTATTCCTGCAAGTTCAGATGATTTTTTTACATCATCAAAAGGCTTTTAGCTAACCACACATTTAAAAGGTGAAAAGGAGGTCCATCTAGGGCAGAGTGACTGCCCCAGACTCCACAGAGAGTCACTGTTTTCTTTCCTCAGGGCACTGCTGTGCTTTTGGTGGCTGCCTGTGTAAGGTTTTAAGGGATCCTTGTGTCCCCTCTTTAAGTAACTTTTTAGGGGTTACAATAGAAAGATGAGTTTGCTTTCTGTGAGATGGGGCAGGTGGCTCCTTCAGTATGTGAAACCAGAAAGATGGTAATGAAAAGATGTGAGGGCAGGTGGTGAATTGTCAACCAGAGTATAAAGGAGATAATCCTTCATCCTGTGGGAGAGTTCAGGGATTTGAATGTTGCCAGTCAGACCTGGAATTGAATTAGTTTGATAACACTTCTACAGAAACTGCAAGTCAGAGAGATACTGTAGAAGAAAAGTAGAAAGATGCTGTTCCATCCATGAGGTTTCTTTCTCTTGCATTATGCTGTCTGCATTACAGAGTTAGAACTTTTACAGGAGAGGATAGATGGAGACAATCTGCACTTGGAGATACTAGAGTTTCTGCACTGAGGTGGGGGCTTACCTGTGCTAAGAATTCCTAAAATGATTGATCTTAAATTTCCACAATCTCTACACCTTCAAATTGTTGTCTTGTGCAAGAATACCCTGTGCAGAGTGTCAGGAACCTTCTGTGATCTGTTTGGTTAGGGAATGGTGCTAATAACACCAAGTCCGTGGGTTTGACCCCCATATGGGCCATTCACTTAAGAGTTGGATCTGGTGATCCTTGTGAGTCCCTTCCAACTCAGAATAGCCTGTGAAATCCAGCTTTGTTTGAATTTTTGTGCAGCAGTCTAATGAGTTTCAGTAAATGCAATATTGAAGCCAAACAGAGAGAGACTGAGCAGACTGAAGGTCAGATTTTGGTTTTTTGGCACTCTGATGCACCTGCCATGACTGGATTAGCCTTCTGTCTGCTTCAATTATTTCGAAATATGTGAAAGGAAAGGTTCTTAAAAAGGGCAGCTAAAAATATAGTGGGCAGCTGTTTTCCACATGCTTCCTTTCCATTCAGAACGAGAAGATAAAATGGACTGGGAGAAGAATTGGAGTTTAGAGAAAGTGCCACAACATTTATGCATATTTCTGCTTTGTTTTGATCTTGAGTTATCACAATATTTCAGTGGTGTTCTTCATGGTGCCAGGTAGGACATTCAGGTTGCTTCCAGCTGAAGTGAGTCATGTCATGGCTTAGAGGCCTGAGCTGTATCTCTTTAAAATAAATGAACCTCTCAGTTCTAAATAAGCTTGGTCTCAATATGGCCACCAACAAGACAGAATAATCAGGCTAGAACTGAGAATGCTCCCCCAGCATTGTGTGTCACCTGCAGAAGTGCCCCAGAGGTTCTGTGGGCAGGCTGAAGGCCCTTAGCTGATGTAAATCCTGCAGTGCCTCAGCCTCTTGCAGCTTTGCAGGGTGCAGGGAGAACAGAACCTTCCAGTCAGAGTACAGAAGTGATACTGTCTTGTGGGTGTTTCAGGATGGCCCTAGGGGCTCAGAAGTAACAAAAATTATTTAATAATTAAGAATGAACATGAAATTAATCTTATTTACCTGTGAAAGTGCTGTGGTTGTGTAAAAGTGGCATGAAGGTGAGGGAAAAAACATTGCTGAGCTCAGCAATGCTCCCACTGGCACCACCTGGACTGTGAGCTCCAGCTGGGAATGGGCAGCAGCCACGCTCAGTGGCAGGACTTGCACAGCCCTTGCAGCTGCAGAGCCCCAGCACTGCCTCTGTCTTTACTGCTTGTAGCCAGTTTGCTTGTAGCTACATTATAGTCTTTACATGAACCAGATGCCCGCAGTGTTATCTGGAGAAGATGAGGTAAAACTACAGAATACGATATGCAAGTGCATAGGAATTACTGCAGGCTCTTGTGGCACCGAGTGTCCATTTTGTTCATTAGAAAATCCCCACATTACAGCAATTAGTACCACAATTCCATCCACCCTACTTGGTCCGGTTTCATCTTGTAGGAGTGTCCAGAATGTGTTTATCACTGCCTGTCAGGAATTTGACAAGTCCGTGATGTCACCACGGACCCCTTATCTTTAGCAGAGAGAGGAGCTGCCCAGTGCAGCAGCTGGCAGGGCAGGAGCCACAGGTGTTCTGGGCAATCAGGTAGTGGTGTATCCTGCCTTAGTCATCTTAGACAAAAAAATTGAAGGCTGAATGCTGAAAAACAGATAACTGGATTGCAAGAATTAAGTGCTAATGGCTTCTGAAAGCAGGCTACATGGCAGCTTCTGTAAGTACTGTGTAAGTTGAGTGTGTGAAGATCAGTAATCCTAAGCATATTGTGCTCCAGATAGCAAAGACTGGGCTTCTAGTAGAACTATGGCCAGCCCTCTAAGCACATTTTAAAATACCACTGTCTTTGCCTGCGTGTCATGAAGAGTTAGAAAGTATAGCAAGTTAGTTAAACTTAAGATGTTTCCCAGTGTAGCAGCACTATTGTTTAAAAGGTTTGTATAGTCATGTACACATGGGAAAGTTTATTGAGAAGCTTTTCAATATGCAAATATGGTTAGAACTGGCCTTCTAAAATGTCTGACCTTTTTTCAATTGTGAGTTTCTTGCAAAACTACTTCTAACTCCTACCAAAATAACAGGCTTCTCTGACTCTTCCCCCCTCCCCCAGCAGCTTCTTTGAATTCTGTAAGGAATGTAAAAATGCCATTTACAAATGAGAGATTTATTCCATCCAGGCCATCTGCATGCCTTCCAAAGCACTCAAGTCTTTCAGTGTCTTGCATTAATCAGAACTACTTTTTGCCTTTTTGGATCAGTCACATAAACTTTGTTGTAAGTTTCTAGGACTTTAGACTCTAAGCAATGGAAAGGCCAGGAATCTGCCTTCCTTTTCTGTGGTCAGATAGGATCAAGAAGAGATAAGGTATTCATTTGCCTTCCAGAAATTTGTACAAATGATCTAGAGCATCTAGCCAGATGTCTAGGTTTCAGTGAACTCTTCACTGAGTTCAGCATGAAAGCTTCCTCCGGTTGTTTTGGGGTTTGGTTATTGGGGTTTTTTTACATGCAACATATGGTGCAATTTGCCTTTTTTTTTTTTTTTGAAGAAGGGATGTGACTTGAGAATTACTTACCAAACTGTTTTTCAAGAGATTCCATAAAGTCAAAATATCTTTTGTTATAAAACTCAATTGACGGTAAAGCTAGTTTAGAAAATCCTTTACCTTCTGTGGAAAGGAAGAGTCAAATGCCCTTTACCCAGAGGAGTAGCATTTCTCTGTGCAGGGTAGTTTAGTACCTGCAAACCATGTTTTGTGTCCTTTGTGGTTGGTCGCTTGCTTGTTGCAGTTGCCCAAATGAGACAACTGTTCAGGATCTACCTTTTTTTACCTTTTGTTAACCAAGCTGATTTATCCCCCCTGCCTGAAGATTTCCACTGAGATTTTTAGCTTGTTAGCATTGTACAGCTTATGGGCTACAAATATAACCCTCCTCTGGAAACAATGGATGAGTAGCATATTGCAAGTGAGGAAAGCAAACAGCCAGCAGTCTGGCCCTCAGAACAGGCAGTGTTTATCAGAATGAAATAAATCTCTCCCACTTCCTGGCCATCACAGTGCCTGTTTGTAGGAGGAAGTAGCTCAGCTCAAAGCCAGGTGGTTTTATTGTTTAGACCAGAGGCTCCCAGACCTTGTGATAACAGCTGCCAGAGAACTTAATGAAGTATCTTTGTTTCTGACTTCAGAACAAACTGAGTTGGTGCAGATCAAACCTCGAATTAAATCTCTGCAAAGCTTGTCATCTGCCTCAAGATAGCAATAAAAAAGTTACTGGTTGTTAAATCCATCAAGTATTTTCCCGAGCTTAATTATCTGTGTGAGACTTTGAAAGGCATGAGAGCATGCTTGGGTACCAAGAAATCTTTAAAGGAAAAGACAGTGAGGATTAAGTTTCACAGAAATAAGGTACTATTTCAGTCATTGGTAGAATCTTCTTTAGTTCTTGTACATTAAAATGCTGAGTTTAAGCTACAAGAGCATAATAAATATGTCTGTATAACTGTGCTGGTTTAGAGGTAAACCAGCAGGAGAAATGAGCTCAACACGAGAGAGATTGTAAGTCAGAGCTACAATTTAATAATAATACTATGGTAAATACACTGACACAAAAGGGAAATTGCTTCCAACTCCCAGAACCCAGCTGTGTAACCCAGTGCCCTGGGGTACAAACCCAAAGGGGTTTGTTAGCCTTGTGCTGAGCCCCGTGTGGCTTCCCCAAGTCCAAAGCAAAAGGAAGTGACAAACCCGTTGGTGCAGGTGATGGCTGGTCCAGAGTGGTGGTCTCCTCCTGTCGAGGTCCTGCTGCTCCTCTGGGTCCAACGAAAAGGTTCCCGTGGTCATCTTACCTACCCCTTTTTGTACCCTCAGGGAGCATCCAGTCCCTCCCCCGGGGCGGGGACTCACACAATGGGTGATTAACTCTGTGAGTCATGGGCTATTTTCGGACTGTTGATGGCCCATTAGCACCTACGCCCCCTCAGGCTGGGAATGGACTCCCTGGGAAGCTGCTGCAAATGGGCCATTGACCTTGGGAATGAATAGAGGGGGTAGAATACATAGCTTTGATCACCCCCACGCAGTGACAACTGGTCCCACCTGCTGAACTAGGACAATAACAAATACCTCAAATACTGTTATCAAGGGCTTGAAATGCTAGCAGACTATTTTCATGTGACATTTTCCACTGGGATCCTTCTTTGAAGTGCAGTCTAAACCAATTTGTGTAAAGGGGAAAACACCTGCATTCCAGAGAAGTTATGCTGAAGTAGTAGCAAAGCATTGTGGTAACCCTTTGGTAGCCTTATTTGCATCATTTGATTATAATCCCATTGGTGCTTCATTCCCACAGAGACCCTCCAGTCTTTATGGTTTTAAGAAGTTTTTTAAGATGCTTTGCTTTTGAAATAGCAGCATCTCACCTTGAGAAGTGTGGTTCTGTATCACATTTATTTGCTGAGCTGCAATGGAGACAGAAGTAATTAGATTCCATTTCAAGTACCTTCTTGTTCCCTTTTCATCCGAATAGATAATGGCACTGAACCTGGAGGGTTTGGATGTTTGGCTTTTCATGTTCCCCTTCCCACAAGTGAACTCCCTTTTCTGTGTTAAGTAGTAAGGTGTATTTTGTGTCAGTCTGATTACTCAGAGTGTAAACACGGCAGTAGATTGCATCTCCTGTGTCATGAAAGGAAGGGACTAAGATTTTATGAAACTTCATTTGGTTCTACACTGAGATTTTTTACATTGAAAACTAATTTTGTGTTTGTCACTTTTTTTAAGGTGCTGGGAACCCAAATTGCAAAGTTGCAATTGTCATGGGCAAAACCAAAACCTCCTCAGCATCCAGGTAAGGATTGATTAGAGATTCAAAGAGTTCCCTAAAACTTGTTTCCTGGAGGAGTCACTGCTTGAGAAAATCTTATTGAATGAAATGCCATTAATTGCCTTGATCAGTCAGATGTGCTCATGAATTAGAGGGGAGTTCTGAATGTCTGCATGTGTCTGTTGCTGCCTGAGCTTCTGTTTGCCCTCAGCTGCTGAAGACTGAAGCCTCCCAACCTTTCCACTGCTCTCATCCTGCACTGGCATGCCTCCCACCCCCTCCATTGCACCAGCCCTAGTGTTTGTGCAGCTGTGTGACGAACTGGATCAGGAAATTTTGGGGGGTTCACTCTCTTTGTATTAGTCACATAACTTTTAGTCTTCATCAGTTGTTTAACCAGCAACTATCTCTGGCTTACAATTTATTTTATAAGTATAGTATGTAAAACAACACACGGTAGAATTGCTTGTTTAAATAACCACAAAACTTTTCAGAGCTTCCCCGAACAGAATGGGTGCAAGTGGCTCATCAGAAACCTGAATTTATCCACTAAGTTTTTCACAAAGTTATCTGTCAGTATAGAAAATTAAATTTGTACCATAAGATGTTGTTTATGTGAAGCTGTGCACTCAGAGAGCATTGCACATCTTTCATCAGACTTACTCATTCCACTCCTGTATGTGTAAACACAATACTCACCTCTTCTTCTTTAAAATAAACATGTTGCTCAGTTTATTACTGAACTAGAATTGCCTTTTGCAAAAACTTATGCAAGTGATAAATTAAATGCTTCATGTTTGGTTCTGTTAAAATCACATGGCTTTTAATGCAAAAAAATTGGAACATTTATATCTCTAAGTTGGATTTGAGCCCAAATCCCACAGATTATCTGAAGTTTTTAGGTTTGGCTGGGTTTCATTGAGCAGCAAACAGTAACTTTCCAACTGCACACAGAATGGTTTGCCCAGCAGCTGTGCAGACAGTGGCATCTGTTGAGATTTGGGAAGCTGAAGCTAACTAACTAACTAATAATAGGGGATTATGTGTCACTCCACTTGCTAGAACTGGAGACTGAATTCAGGGACCTGGGGCATCACCTCCAGTTCTGCGTGACTAACAACTGACTTTAAATATTCTGAAGGAGTGTAAACATGGGGATTTTCTTCCCTAAACTATAGGCAAGCCAAGATGATGATTCTGATAAAGTTGTTTTGAGAGCCAAACAGAAGGGCAGGGCAGAGGGAATTCACTGGGTGACGCAGAAGTTCGTGCATGGAACTGACAGCAGCAGGAGTTCGGTGCATTAGGTGCCAGCAACACATTTTCACTTGTTGAAGCCACACTGGGCAGGATGGTGCAGGCAGTACAGGTAAATCTCAGCACTGGCTTTATGTGAGTGCTAAACTGAGCACAGAAAATAGAAAAAAAAGCAGAGAAGGGGAACAGAAAGGAGGCTCGGAGTTAACTTTGACTGGTGCATTTTGTCTTGATCAGGTACAAGCAGCACAGTATGATTATTGTTCCCATGGACACACCAGGCCTGAAGCTGATAAGGCCCCTCTCAGTGTTTGGCTACCTGGGTAGGTGATCATATTTATCAGCTATATGTGCATCAATTTGTTAGCAGTCTCAGAAGCTGCAGTAGTGCTAATAAACGTTGCGTGTGAAATAAATCAGTAAAATGCCTATATTGAAAAGGGTTAGGAATTGAAGGCCTGTGTTTTTCTCCTCCTTGGTTTTACCCTGCTGTTGTGTTTTCTGTCCCTGTAGATGAGATCCATGGAGGACACTTTGAGATCCACTTCAGCAACGTGCGAGTGCCTGTCTCCAATATAATCCTGGGCGAGTTTCAGCACTAATTCCTTTTTACTGCCTGCAGCAATGAACCAAGCTTTATGAAATGGTGGTTTCTTTCATGAATCACGATATGCTGTTGTAAACAGCTATGGTCAGCTGAAGCAGGGCCTCAAGCACATGCAAGAAGGAGCCCACTCTTCCTTTAGCAGCCTCCCTGCTGCTTGGATGCACCTTGTTTAGAGCAGGAGGCAGGGCAGCTGTGGCTGTTGGGGTATCACTGCCCTGAAGTAGAGCTAAGCAAAACCTGTCAGTAGTGTCCTTTCCCCAAAAACCAGTTCTCATAGACTTCACAGATTTTTAGAAAGAATGTTGTGCTGAGCTCCATGGCCAGTTCTTGGCAGTGCTAAGAAACAAGACTAAGCAGCACTGTGACCCTCTGCAGGGAGAACTCTGCTCTACTTCTCTCATTTAGTACAAATCCTGATTTCTTCCATTTCCTCTCTGCCTCTTTTATTTTGCTTGAAGAGCTTTCTCTGTTGAGTAGCCCTAGGACCTGGAAACATCAAAGTCTTCGCTTAGATACTCATCCCGAATCTCATAGATGTATTTTTTGATGTAAGATTAAAAAAAATTTAAATTCAGTCAGGTAAATCAAACCATCTAAAACCCCATCTTAGAGTGTGCTTAGTGATGAAAGTATTATTAATAGTATGTCGATATAGATCTGGATGGAGTAAACAAGCAACAGTTATGCAAATTGAATTTTAAGCAGCTCACTTCTACCTCTGGTGCCGTGAGGACACTGGTGCTTTGAGCCCTGGATCATTTCAAGAGGGAATCATGGAGTGTGCCTGTGCCTGTTTTTCTCTCCAACCAGGTGAGGGCAGGGGGTTTGAGATCGCTCAGGGTCGGCTGGGGCCAGGCCGGATTCATCACTGCATGAGGTCCCTTGGTGCGGCTGAAGCTGCTCTGGAGATCCTGTGCCAGCGCTCTGCACAGAGGGAGACGTTTGGGAAGAAACTCTATCAGCACGTAAGCACCTTCCTTCCCTGTCCCAATGCCCATGCTCCAGACAGTGCCCTTTGTGCTGCCCTCACACAGCCTTGTAACTCTGACAACGGAGGCAGCAGGAGATGTGCCCTAACCTTGAATTCCCATTCATAAGGCATTGGGTGGCAAAGATAAAACTCACATTGCAAGGCTCCCTATAGTTGGGAAGAAACTCTATCAGCACGTAAGCACCTTCCTTCCCTGTCCCAATGCCCATGCTCCAGACAGTGCCCTTTGTGCTGCCCTCACACAGCCTTGTAACTCTGACAACGGAGGCAGCAGGAGATGTGCCCTAACCTTGAATTCCCATTCATAAGGCATTGGGTGGCAAAGATAAAACTCACATTGCAAGGCTCCCTATAGTGCAGAATATATGTTTTTCCCTATATTGCAGAATATATGTTTTTCCCTATAATGCAGAATATCTTTTTTCTTTTTTCCCCTTGCAATGAATTGGATATCCTTTGCTGGATCTGAATACAGCTTTTATCACTGTGTGTTTTTCTCTGCTTTCATTGATCCGTTTGGGCAGGTATTTTTGGGCATACAGTGTAGTTACAATCTGAACTCACCATTTTTGTGTCTCCAGTTTGTCACCTGAATGTCGCCATTCACAATCAGTGGAGACACTCAGGGGTCTAAGTTTGACTGAAAACTTTACTTTGGTCAATTATTTGTGGTTACTTATAAAAGTACAGGCCAAACCAAGGGCATAATGGGATTTTTCCTCTTATCTTGCTTTGGAGTAGAAATACTGTTTCATGAGCAAATGCTTGCTAAAATAATAAAAATATGACAGTCTGCTTTCTGTAGGAACCATCAGCATTTGGTAGTTGGCCTATCACATTTCAAATATTCCTCAGTTTTACCCAACAGCTGTGATGACTTTATTGGAAAAAACACGTAAAAGCAGTGGAAAAAGGAAACTGAGTTAGTGTCTGGCACAGAGTATAGCAAATTGTTTGTACAGATCCAGAAGGAACAACCTTACATATCTATTTTCCAGTCACGTACTTGCCAAACTTCATTCCCCACCATAACCTACAATTAGTCACAGCTACAGTGAGGCACACTGTTTCTCAGAAGCTTGTTGGATTAAAAATGATGTTTGACGAAGCCACAGGCATGACCTGGAGGCAGCTGCAGAGCCAGAGTAGGTTCTTTGCAGGTTGAGGATACCCTGGGAGCTGTAGGCAGAAGAGTGTGTCTTATCCCACCCTGCTTCCGAGCAGCTTTACTGGCACTGGCTAAGCCGAGCCTGCAGGCTTTGCAAGGAAGCAAGTGCTGCACATGTGCTTGTGTGTCCTGTGCCTGTCCAAGCTACACAAGTCAGAGCCCCAGGAGAAGTGTGTCCCCAAGGCTAGCTTAGGCTTCAAACAGCTTTTGCACTGACAAGCATCACGTGTTTTTTTTCTGCTGTGGTATGTTGGCTGCAGGGGGGAATTAACCAAGAGGAGTAGGGAAGGGCTGCCAAAATCATAACTTCATATTGGATCTAGAGAGCTACTAATTTATCATGAGGCAGATGCAGAAGGCACCACCCTGCAGCTGTTCCCCTGGCTCTTATCACACACCACCCCCAACAGTTTAAGCAAAACAGGAGGAATTCCTTGCCCCTTTTACCCCATTTTTATAAACTGGGGCTTGTTACACAAATAGAGGGCTGTTAGTAGGGAAAGGAAAGCAGGGAGTAAAAACCAAGCTTTGAAGGATTTCAGGAAAATGGCCAGCATGCAGTCTGACCAGGGTCTGACCAGAGCTTTAAAAGTGTGGCAGAATCTGCATTTCTCCCCTTTTAATTCTTTCTGCCAGGAAAAAAATTGCTCTGCCTTGAGTATTTTTAGTGTTTTCTTTATTATCCCTCAGATGACATGCCTCAAACTAGCTTGAATTTGCACGAGGATGTCTCTAAGCTGCCTGAATGAACATGCACCTGCTGAGGAACTGGGGCACCTCGGTGTGCTTAGAGGTCTTAACTGACATTCCCTTGCTGGCCTTGGTTTCTGCAGGAAGTTGTTGCCCACTGGATTGCCGAATGCCGCCTCAGCATAGAACAGGCTCGTCTGCTTACACTGAAGACAGCCAGGAAGATTGACATGGTGGGCAACAGAAAAGCAAGAAAAGAGGTGATTTTTTTTTTCCCAGCTAATACATGGGGACTGCAAAATCTGTGCATTCAGCTGGTTGAAAGACAAGCTAAAACATACTGTTAAATGTTACTATTCTAATTGTAGAGTATAACTTCATGTGGAAAACAGAGAGCCTTAAGGTGCTTTTAATTGTCAGAGGATTGGGGAGTGATCTCAGAAACTTCAAGATGAACCTATTCAAGCACTGCTTGCTTGTCTCAACACAGTAGTACAGTGTTGGGTGACTGAAAATGGTTTTACCATACCTAAGGAATGGGAACAGCAGAGCCTCAGCCAGCCCTGAGAGGAAGGAATGTACCATGAGATACCAATCTTCAGTAGAGCTGTTAGGTAAATATTTTCACTTGCTTATGAAACTACTGCTGATCCTGTGAGTTCTCCTCTAACTACAGGTAGCCATGACCAAAGTGGTTGTTCCACGAGCTGTGCTTAAAGTGATTGACTGTGCAGTTCAAGTCTGTGGTGGAGCTGGAGTGTCTCAGGATTTTCCTTTGGCTTTTATGTGAGTAAAGGGCGAGTTACCTCTAGATTCTAAGCATTACTTCTAGGGTAATTTTGTAAGACCAGTACATGCTGTTTCATCTCAGGTAGTTTGAAATAATAAAGGTAGATGCACTAAGCTATAGAACTTAAACCAATTGTTTTTACAGGTTAATTTTAGTGCAGTTACCCTTACAAAAAAACCCCCCAAACCTGGCACTTGACCTAAAATAGTTCTTATCAGCAGCAAAGAGGATCTGTGTCTAAAGCTTAATCTTATCCCTCATGGCCTTGGGGAGAAGCACAACTTCTGAATTCCCAACCCACCCATCTCAATCCTGCCAGGAAGATTTTGCTGGGGCATCTCCTCCGTGATGGCACTTTTCAAAGAAGCTGTAGTTTAACTGTGCTGAGAGTTCCTGCTGTCCCCTGCCTCTGGCTGCTGTGGCAGGGTCAGAAACCCACCCCTCACTCATCTTTCCCAACCCAGGTTTGCTTACATCCGGACCCTGCGCCTGGCAGATGGCCCTGATGAAGTTCATCTCTCAACAATTGCAAGGTGGGAACTGCTTGAGCAGTCAAAGAAGCTAACTGCAAAAATCTAATGGCAGCTTAAACCCTTCTCCAAAGGGATGGAGAATTTAGGAAAGTGCGTTTTTTCAGTGCAATAATGTTGTTTAAGGTAAAATTGGATGAATACCAAAACTTGATTCTAATTGGCAGCAAATTATTCTCTGACTCTTTACTTTTTACACATAAGAATCAGGGGCTTGCTCTTGCAAATTTGCAGAATGACATCTAAATAACAATATATCTGGGTTCTTTGTAACACTAAATAAAATCTATTTTCTAATAGGCCTAAAGTGCTTCCTTTGTTCTGAGCCAAAGCCCTTTATCACTTTATTGCAGGCAAAGCAGTTTTGAGTCAGAAATCCCATGCAATTTAGTTATTGCAAGCTAGGCTAAACTTTCAATTTTTCATTAAGTGACAATTAAACATTGAAGGTAGTGCCTTTCTTTTCCTTTTCCAAAGCTCAGTTCCTGCTCTCAGCTGCCCTCCTTGTCACTATGGCTACATTCAGTCCTTCCCCCAGCTCTCCCCCAAGGAGACTGGGGTCATCGTGGGTTTGTATGTTACTCCTTTGCTGCGTTTCTCCAAATGGATGTCCTCACATTTTTTCTTAGTGGTGTCCCTTTTGTTTTTCCTTGCATCTTTACTTCTGTCTCCCTTTGTGCAGTCTCACAAGCTGGTACCAGCTGTTTATGGTCTTCTCTACTACCAAAACAGGCTCTGCCATTTATGCCCAATACACCTAGATGAAGTTCTCAAAGGTCAGTGTTCCTCTGCTCTGCCTCTGTAACAATCCTCTCTGACCTTAGTTACTTACAAGAGAGCTTGCCCCTGCGGGAACAGAACCAGGTGGATCACAGCATATTGTGCCTGTGGTAGCCCTGCTTCTGTAAAGTTAGGATAATCACTATTCAGCTTATACAGGACTGATCAACATTTAACTTAAGGATACAAGTGTTTACTGTGTGTGAACAAACAAGCCACCTTCTCCACATTCCTCCCTGCTGGAGCTTAGAGAGAAGAGACTCTGCTTGGTTCAGTCTTCAGGGTGAGGCAGTGGTCAGTTCTGTCCAGCTCTGGCTGCTGCAGGCACTCAGGGTGGTACACATACAGAGTATCAGGAGCTAGAGCCATTCCACAGAATTTCTTACCTCATTTCAATACTTTATACTTAAAAACAACATTATAATCTCTTTTGAGAAAGCAGTACTACTTGCTTACATCTCCATCCACCTTAGTGTCCTCTTGCTTCCTGCCAAGAGTGTTCCCCAGGAGGTTGAGAGTGCTAGCAAGTTCAGTGGCTGAAATGCACTTCAAATACAAAATCACCTGCCCTGGATGTGGTTCAGGAATTCTGCTCCAGGCTGTCAAAACATGCACAATGTGTTTTTCCAACAAGAAATGCCCAGGGCCCATGTTTAGCCATGCTCCAATTAGGGTCTCTGACCACCCTTCTTTCCTGCACCTTGAAAGAACAGCTACACAAGAACAACACCTTTATCTCATTAACAAGGCTCTTAATTCCCTTTATTTTAAAATTTTATGTACATATGAATGATCTGTATAATGTACACTCAATATAGAAAGTTTTTATATACTGGATAATGTATAGAACATTTCACAATTACACTAATTTCTTACATAACATGTCAACTTTAAGGTTTTTTTGCTGAAGCTTTGTCAATTTGGTCAAGCCAGTTATACATACAAATGTCTAATGCTGTTTGATCCGAGAAAGAAGATAATGTTAATGATTAAGGACATGAGTGAACTGGTGCAGAGACAAAACCCTTTGCAGGTCATGTTCAATGGGAGTGATCACATCAGACTGAGAAAAGAAGGGATGCCCATTTAGTGGGGGTCTGTGAGGTCAAAGTTATTTTAGCCCAATTCCTCTAGACTGTAGCTCAACTCCAGTCATGCTAATTCATAAAATATAAAAACTAGGAAAGTTTGATTCACAGTCTTGTAAACAAATATAAAGGAACAAAATGTGCTTATGTACAACAAGAAAAAATTCTTGTGTACCCATTTCAGCTGATCCACAGAGTGCTTTCTTGTGTTACAGTGTGGTAGTTAGAATCACTGACTTTTTCCTAGAAAAAAAAAAGTCATAGCAAAAAGGAATAACACTGTCATAAACACCCAGCAAGGCAGGAAGTTCACTTCAATGTGTTGGAGGAAAGTGCAGTTCCTCATCACTGGCCAGTCTGCCTTTGTCTCTTTCACAAGGATTTCCAGTCCTTAGCTGACATCTCCCACTTCATTGTCTACCGGGGGTGGTACGTTGGGCATTACAGATGACGTCGTCCCTGCAGTAAGGTAACCAGCAACTCCAGGGCCTTTTGGAAAGAAAACAAATATTGGTGATGAGTTTTTGTTCTACAGGGTGATTGAACAGTTTCATTTCCTCTGGTAACACACAAATACATCATCTAACTCAGCCAGACACTTACACAAGAATATTTAAGAGTTTTCATTTAGATGCTTTGAAATGTAGGAACACTAAGAATTAAGGCTTCTTTGTCCACTAAGTGGAGTAGCTTGTGGAGGCCATTCTTGCTCAGTGTTTTTTTTTTCTGATGTGCCAAATAAGTTACAATAGAATCCCAACCACCAACATTACCCATCTCATCTTTCCTTTGCTAAGAAAAGGCCTTGCCAAGGAAGGGCTCCTCATGTATGCTTTCAGGGTTGTAAAGGCTTTTCCCAGCTGCATCTTTCAAGGAAGCTCAGTGGGCTGCCCCATGAAGAAGCAGAACTGCCTAAAGCTTCTAGGCAGCACTTTGTGCCTTCAGTTAGGAAAAAGTAAAAGCATTCTTAGGATACACAAATTATGTACTGGAGATGCAGAACTCCTTACAATTAGGGAACCTCCATTTTGATTACTATGGAGCAGTTAGTTCTGCACTGCAGGCCAAGCCCCTCTCCCTCAAAGCTTGGATCTAAAAATTGTCACATAGAAACTTTGAACAAATGCAATAAAATCCCACATTGCAGTATGAGGTATTTCAACAGTAATTAATGACTGTAGAAAACTGCCCATCCACAGCATGTTCCTGCACCAACACAGCGATCAGCTTGGTATTATACCTCCAGCCTACACTGCCAGTACTCAGCACAGGGAGTTCTGCTGGGGCCTATACTCTCCCCTCTTCAGTGATCCTCACAAAGTTCTCCCAAATTTACTGTCCCTTCCTGCCCCACCCTTCCTTCTCACACTACCACCCAGAGCCAGAACACGAGAGCATGGTTTGTCTCCTACTAATGTGAGGAAGAGAGCAAAGCAAGCAGTGCCTTTCAGGAGGGGATCTCTCTTTGCCAGCCCATTAGTGGCACCTGCCAAGAGCCACACCCACTATTACATGTCCTAGTGCAAAAATTCCCGTAGCTATCTTGTGCCTCAAACTTTTCCATTATGGAGGATTCCTGACATAGTTCAGAAGCTCAGTTCCTGTGTAGTACCAGCCAGTACCAGCCCCTGCAGTTATCAGTGCTGTGCTCCTGTGTGCTCGGAGAAAGCGAGCATATCGGTGTTTGGCAGTTTGGGACCACACATTTGTCACAGCTCTAGGACATGCATCTGGTGCTTGGAATGCAGCGAGTGCAGCGTGCGTTCTGCGAGATGGTATCTACCTGCTTTAGAGAGCTACACAGAAGTTAGCAAGCTGCCTGACAGAGCAGATCTAAAGCCCACTTCTCAGGTGAAGGGGACTGCTGCCAGTTAGAAGGGAAGGAGAAGAGACACCTGAGGGAAGAGAAATAAGCAAGGGAAGTTTCAAGGGAAGTGCAAATAGCAAAGCAATTTGAAGCAAGACATAAGGCAGAATACAAGATAAGAGATGTTAAAAATAAAGCTTGTAGTTTGATTTCCATCTACACTTTGCATTTGTACAGCATTTCATTCTACACTGACAAGCACTTAAACATTAGGTAATTTAAAAGCAGCACAGGCCTTAAGGCAACTGGAAAGCAACATTGCCCCAGTCTCAAGCCTGACAACATCTGGTATGGTTTCGATCAGCCAGCATTTTCTTCATATTTCTAGATTTTCAGTATTTATGAAATACCTAGGAAATTCAGTACCAACTGAATCAGGCATTCAGGTGTGCTTTGTCAAAATGGCATTAAATGGTACAATAAACAGAAAACTCATGTTCAGAGCTAAAGCAGAGTCTTTCCTGTGTGGAAGAATGCATCACATGTTGCAATGTACCCACTCTCAAAATCTAAGCATCTGCTTCTAGGGCATGTAATTCCTGACTTAAAAGGTTGTTGCTTCATTTTCTCAAAACATATACTAGTATCTTGCAAAAAACAACTTTGGCCATCTGATTTATACCTCAATTCAGTTACGCTCATAAGCTTTCCTAAGATTCCTATACTGGAGTGAGATGAAAAAGTTCCACGTGGCACATGGATGTGTTCACACTAGCTTGTCACAAAGGGCTTTAAAACCTCACCTGGGAGGCAAAGCTATTAAGTACAAATGATTGTTCACCTGAAGAGTCAGAAGTTTGCATCATGTGTTGCTTTAGAAAGTTTGCTGCAATGTCATTACTTGCTATATCTGAAAATATTTTACATGATAGGAAGTTCTGGACTGTGATACAGTGTTGATCAAGTGCTGCACAGGAGTGAAGAAGAACTAGAATTCTCTTTGCTGTGACAACTGTTCTAGGATTATGTCTGCCCCATGCCATTAACAGCAGCGAGTTTTCCATCAGTTGCTATCCTTTGTGTGTGCACAGTGCACAGCACACACAGCTAATACGCTCTTCTACACTGCCAGTGGGACTGAGGTGACATCCCTGGGGTGCCATTTCAATCTTGGTGGCACCAGCAGGGGACTCACCCAGGGTGCATCACTGCTGCAGTCACGTGTGTGCCACCAGCTCCAAGAACAGGCACAAAGCCATCCTGCCAGTGCACTGAGTCTGGCTGGAATACAGCCTCAGACTCCAAGCTATTAACATTCCATCTTTTCCAATACTACAACTACTTGCTGAACACTGAAGCAGTGTAATTCACATGAGCAGTTAATACAGGCAGTCTAAGTGATTTTGAAGCCAATTTATTCCTCCCTCCAAGTTTGGAAAACCATGTGTTCTAGGACTGAAGTAGATTGATCCTGAGAAAGCATAGAAAGCTACTGCATTCATTAGTTCCAATTACATCTCTGCTTTATCACTACAGAGTACTTTCAAGTCTTGCCAGTGTCCAGATTCCATTGCTCTGATATTTTAGAAGTAGGTACAGCAAAGACTAACCACAGAAATACATTCTTAACCAACAAGAAGTTTGCTTTTGATGAGTGTTTTAAAAACTTACTGTATTTTTACAACATTGACTGTTCAGACCATGTGGTGGCACTAGATCCTGGGGATAAACAGTATCTCCAGAGTCCAGTCTGACAATTAAGTAACCCTTCAGTATGATTCAGGACATAGACAGGAAAGAGTTGCTAACCTGTGAGGTATCCTGCTGTTTGTGTATCAGAAATGAACAAGTCGTGTTTCTGATCCTTGAAGGCACTCCACACAGAAGAACGAGACAGAATTTCATTTACCTACAGAATTTGAAGAGATTAACACAGTGAGCAAATGACATTTGTCATGTTCTAGGCCAACAAACTCATTTTCTAGAACCAAACCTTTCAGAATGGTAGTGCCATTACCAAAGAGCATGGCACTAGTTCAGGCTACTGTGGAATTCCCACACATTTTCAAGGAGACTTGCTCTTCCATGTGAATTGTGCAGCTGAACACATAATCTTCAAAAAAAGTCATTTAGCAGCTTGACTTTCATCCCTCATTGCCCAGTTAGGTGGCAAGGAAAAGCCACTCTGCAAGCAGCTGCTTGCCATGAACCTACAGTTGGGCAGAACAGGACTCCTTCTGTCCTATAGCAACATAGGGATAACTTGGAAGAAGGACCTATCCCCAGCTTCCCCCTGTTGGAGAAAGCTTTCAACACAAGGGTAAGTGAGAGGCACCAACTTGCACAGTTACTGGGATCAGTTTTACTAGCTTGGCATACATCCATAAAGCTGCTGCAGTTGTCTGTTTCTTCAGGAAACAAAAAAGCAATTTACATTTATAACACAGGTTCTGAAGAGTTGTCAGTAGAAGCCAGCTAGCTTATAGAACATTTCTGCACTTGGGATTTGTCTTTAGTGCTCTTCACATGCATTGAAAGAAGAAGAAACAGATGACATGTTCCAAATCATAATTGTTTTGTAGTTATAGGATATAAATATTTTAGATGGAATGATGCACATGACAGCCAGCAGATTAAACAAGGGATGTTCAGAATGTGATCTGTAAGTGTCAAAGCCCAGGTAAGGAGGTGTCAGTACCTACCTGTTCCCCGTACTGCAGGCTGCGAGACATGGATTTCAGGGTTTTAACAATCTGAGCTTTTGTTGCAGATGGGCTTTCCAGGGTCTCAAGACCAACACCTTCAAGCAACTTCAGAAGATAAGGGACCAAATCTGCTTTCAAAGCCTGCAAACATACCCAAATGAGTTGTCTTACGTGGACCAGGAAGTTCCATATAGATGTTTTCATTACTAGCATTAGCTTGAACAAAGAGTGCCAACAGTTGTTACTAATATGCTAAAGCTAAGGCTAGTCCATTTTTCCTGAGCTGTATGAATGCATACAAATAAGGCAAAGATCCTGTCCAGCAGTTCTGCTCCAGGTGTAAGCTCAGTTGAAGTAGCTGGCATTCCTACACTTTCTCAGCAGACACAAGCCATCACTACCCTCTGCATTAAGCTTCAATGCTCAGGTAACATCCTTGAATAGGTCTGCATTTTAGATAAAGAATTGACTTCAACAAGAAAAGCACTGGTTAAGTGTCCAGAAGGCGTCCCAGGTGCCATCTAAGTTTGAACTTAGTTTAGATATACCCAAATATAAAAATACCACATTTTACAGTCTGAGAATGTATGACTTACTTGGGCTACTAAGTCAGTTTGTTCCTTCTGAAACATTCGATTCAGTGTTTCACAGGCTACACCAACTATATCTGATCTCTTTTTCATTCCATTCATGAGAGGGCTAATGGTCTCCAGTGATGCCATTGCTCGAACACAAAGCTGGAAAGACACAGAAACATCCAGAGTACTTTATTTTGTGCCAAGATTAATGGTTATTGCCAGCATGGCCAGCCAAGCCCATGAATTTCTCAGTCTTTAACCTATCAATTCCCCATTAATTAGCTGTAAGTTCTTTCCCATCTGTTACACAGTATTTGTAGTTAGAATATGTCCTTCCAGGAACAATACTGAACACCAAAAATAACTCCAGGTATGCTTTTTCTCCCCTCAAGCACTTAAATGATTCAGTACCTCATTGTCAGACAATATATGCATGACACGAATGGCACTTTTCGGAATGGCATTGTTCTTGTGATTCATAGCCTGGATTATCTTGTGAAGGTGACCAAGCGGAGGAACTTGATCAGCTAGCTGAGGCTGGGCACTGAACAGGCACACAGTTGCTGTGGTAATGGTTTCTAAAGTTTCCCCCTGCAGAAAATCAAAAATCAACAGAAAGTATAACTCAGTAAAGCCTTATGTATCATCACAATAACAACATTTCTCACTTGCTCTGCATTACAGATTTTTTTCCCCTAATGCTTTTATGTCACTTCACTCTTAAACTGTTAAAACAAGAAGAACATGATTATCAGCTCCAGTAATGGCAGACATTCACTAGTCCCATGAACACGGATCACATGGGAATTCCTAAGCACTATTTCCAGCCTCTGGAGAATCCAATGTCTGGCTGCAGCCATGAGCTAACTTGCCTGGTGGAAGCATGATAGCAGGGACAGTCAGGCTGACCACCTGAATCTTAAAGGGTTCTGAGGCCCATGCAATAGCACTTGCCACGCTTGGTGTATTCCACATGGCCCTACAAAGAGCTATTGTAAGAAAGATGTCTGTTTTATTCAACATGCAAATTAGCTTCCACACTGCAAGTTTAACCAAGAATCTGTCTGAACACTGTTTAAAATTCAGGTTTTAGTCATATAATTAAGTTACTGACTTGAACATTGTTCGCATTTAAACTGTAACAGATTTGCACTACCCATTATACTCATTGTTAGGTGGCAGCCCTCTGTAGGTCACATAACTTACACTAGAGTGGGAAGTTCAGTGTTGCAGAAGCACAACAGAAGTGTCAAGAGCTGTAAATTTTTAGGCAGTGTAGAACAAATGTCATTGTCTTAAGTCAGCCAGTCATGGAGTAGTTAAGAGACACTTAATTTGTTAAGCCTCATCTCTAGCACAAAGTAAGCCTCTGAGCCATAACTGAAGCTAATTCTGGGGCTCCAGGGACTTTAAAAGTACTGACTCATGTTGTCTAAACAGATCAACGTGCTTTTAGAGAGAGTCAGAAAGCAGACAAAAAACCCATTCATGTTGGGAAGAAAGTGTGAGAACCTAAGTTAATCAGACAATAAGAGCAGTAGATTAAGACTGCTAAACAAATTCAAAGAGTAGAATCAGAAAAATCATCTTACATGGGGGTTATTTTTCTCCAGTAGTTCGGTAAACTTTTCCAGAAGTGCAATGAGAAATTCTCTTGGTTTCCGTAGAACCCAGGCCGGCTGGGCAATAAAAATCCTTAGGAAGACTCCCCCCACTGAAAGTTCACCTTCTGCCTCACCATACACCACAGCAAAGTCTTCAGGCAACTGTTCAATTGTAAAGTAGGAGGAGTTACTGGTGAGGGTATCTGTGAGAGCTGCAACTGTTTCTCTAACTGGTCAGAGCCACCAACTAAGTAGAAAGGCAGTGAACTTTTCTTTCAAACCTAAGTAACTGAACCTTCAACTGCAACAGTGGTAAAGCTGGATCAAGGGAGGTAGCAGCAACAAGGCTGATGATAAAACAGCCCTTTCTTTCCTTTCTTGGACATTGCAGGAGGAGGTTTCTCACCACCAACCTAGGGACACTTCCAGCTTTCATCTGGATCAAAACAGCCATCCTGCGTGTGTTTAAAAATTGGTTTAATGGGAGGAAGTCATATCTGGCCTTTCACAGATATTGGGAAATACCACAAACTGAAACACCTCACTGATCAGCCTGATGCACAGGAATGGCTCTGGACAGTATTTTTGGAGACTTGCTGACAAATTTACTCAACATTTATCAAGAGCAAGTTTTCTACAGCTATCAAGTGACAGGACTCTTTCCAGAAAACCAGTTTCCTCCTTTGTTGCTGACTTTTGATGAGTTAGAATGACCTGAGTGATCAGAAAATTTAAGAGTAGGTTGGCAGTGGTTTTGCCACTGTCTAATTTCAAGGTACAAGTAGTAATGAAAACATCGATTCAACATTAAACCAGTTATGTTTCCAGTTCTGAACAGTTACATTCACAGCACTGCAGCAAATTCCTGTTGGTACTTCAACAGGAAAGCCTGTCAGAGTTACCTACATGCATCTATTATCAGCTGCCTCATAGTCTCCCTGGACAGACTCAAAGCAGAAACAGTATACTTTTACCTTCCAGTTGGTGTCAGGGTTGTCCCTCTGAAGTTTAAAGTGCCTTTAAAAAGAAAGTAAGTTTTAAAAAGCGGTAAAAGAAACAGTTGTCTTCCTGACTTGACATGTCAGTCTCCCTCCATCATTGCAAGTTCCAGTTTCTAGACCCCACTTACTCCCCAGTGCAACCCCCTCCAACTCTTACAGCAGTGAGCAAATACCTGGATTGTGCACAGACTGCACCTGCATCACTGAGTTACAGGTACAATACACAAACAGTGAACAAGTTTCTTTTCACTGAAGTCTGGCTTGCAAGGTTTCTACTTTTTACAGGCAGAAGTCTGATAGTTCTACAGCAACTCTGCCACTAAGAATGTCTCAGTTAAGGATATACTGCGTCAGTAGGTCTCCACATACTCAAGCATCATTTCTCGAACTGTTGTTGATACTCTCTCCCTGGAGCTGTCATTCCAAATTAATTCTGGATTTTCATGAGTTCCCTCAAAAATATGAACAGCAGCTTCAGGGTTGTCTCTCATGGCATCCATGAAAACTCCAGGTAAAAATTTCATTAGTGTAATTCTAACCTAGAAAGGATGAACAGAATTGACATTTAGTGTATCATACGACAAACTAAATGACAGGACAAACTAACTGACAGAAACAGAGAACTCCAGAAGTCCAATTATCTGTAGTACTATAATTGCCCACTGCTAGAACACTACACTGGCAAAACAAAATAGTGCCATCATTTCAAACAGCAATAACCAATGGCAGGTCTGAAATCCAGGTCTCTAGTGTTGAAGTCATTACAAATGGAAACCAAACTAGTGGTTATAGTAAATACAGCAGCTTCTAGAAGTCTGCTCACAGATTGCTCTTCACATGAACATTTCACACACAGAAGAGGGTTTTTTGCTCATCCTTTAAGAGAGGCCAGTAATAGGAAGATAGGAGTTCCAACACAAGCTGTTAGGATTCTTACCTTCGGACCCACCAGCTTATCTGCAGTCATTTTGGCAAAGAGCTCTGCCGTCTGGGCTCGCACCTGGGGATGTGTTGAGTTGCAAAACATATCTAGTAAATAGATTAAAGCACCTGTGACAAAGAGATGGGAAAACATTCAATTTTTTTTTCTGGTCACAAGTGGTAGGAAGGAAGAGTATCTACTTTATATCCAGTGCTGCAGAAACATTTGCTTTCAGTGTAGTACTGTACCTTTTGCCATGGCCTCTTTAATGATTTTTGTGCTAGATGTCAAAGCATACAAAGTTTCAAGGACGAGCTGCCGACCTGTCAAAATAGGAAGTATTAAAACCTCTGTGTCATAGAGACTATAACCTAATCACAGATGAACGTAACTGATCTTAAAGCTATATCAAAACTACAAAAAAGCTTAAGACAATTGCAAGCTTACTCTGGCTAAACCCAATTAGTCAAGAAAGGGCAAATCAATCACACATTCTAGTACAGTATAACTTCTTAAATAGATGCTTATTATATAAATTCCTTACAATAATTATTCAATGCAACACTACACAATTCAAAACCAATCAGAATACCTGATGTTTCAGCTCATGCATTTAAGATAAGAAATAGTTACACAGAACATTTTTTTAAATCATTCTGCCTGAAAGGCTCTTTTAACCTAAGACTCAAGTGGTAAGCTTAGCCAGCAGCATTATAATTAATTTCTGAGCTGGAAACGCTTTTCCTTGCAAGACTTAAGAATCATATGGTACATACTTGAAGGTAAGGAATGCAGGAGTGCCAGTAAGTTAGAGAGAACCATTGCCTCAGCAATGTTGTTAACACATTCTTGGTTACTCGTTACTATGTTCACTACCTGTAAAAGAACAGAAGCAACACTTGATTATATTCCAGCTGTTAAAACACTGTCCAGAAAATGCAGTGTGTGGTGAAGTCACTCACCTCACTGGCCAATAGAGCTGATAATTACATTTATTCCTGCCACCAAAAGTATCTTGTCTCCTCAGGGAAGGAGAGACCAAAGACTCAGGCATGAAGCTATCACATGTTCCTCCAAGGAGGAACTCACACCTTAGAACCGGAATCTTGATACCTTCTGGATGCTATTCTAACAGTTACACAATCAGGTTTGTTTATGGTTATTATGTAGAACATCCAGACAGGGAGGTTTAGTGTTTTGGGGGTAGTTCTTGGGGGTTTTTAATCGTTGTTTTGTTTATCTGGTTTTTTGTTTGGTTTTTTTACCTCCAGAGCCAACTGCTGCACCAGGCCAGCTCCATGAACACGCAGAAGGGAGAATATCAACTTAAAGTGCCCTATGCATTCACACTCAGAACCTGCAAGAGACCAAGTAAGTTAACTCTCCATGTTAGCCAAAGCACTCACTGACAGCCAGCCCAAGCCCACATTTCACTCTACAGAGAGGTATTAAAGACTACACCTGACTTTATACAGTCTGCCACAGCAGTACAGTCTGCCACCGCAGTTTGAACAGCTCGTACAGGACAGCATTTACTACAGAGTTAGAAAATTATCAAGTCCTCTCTATTAATTTACCTTCCACAGAGTCTCAGGTCAACAATATTCCAAAAGCAGAGGATAACTTCCCCCTTCTAAGGCAACTAACTGAGCCAGTTCTTGGACTGCTTTGTTTAGTTGTCTTGTAAGAATGCAAGTAATGAATTTCATCCTTTTATTTATCACTGATCATCAGTACTTGTCTTCAAATATGCCTGCCCTTTCAGAATGTCCCAGCTCAGAGCAGGGTTGGTATCTGCAGCACTAACAGCTGCCCCCAGAGTTATAATTGCAAACACAGAATATCCAGTCTGAGAACAATTTAACCAGCTATTACTAGAAGCCACAATAGTAACATGATTTGCTTTTAGAACTAGCATATAATACAGTATAAAAACATCCTAATCATTTGTCTCAGGCTTTTCCAGTCTGTTTGTTGATACCTGCTCATAAACCTTTGCTGCTCTCAAAAGCATCTTCTCCTTCTGCTTTAATAAGGCACTGACACAGATGACATGTCTTGGGTTGAGCTGGCAAAATGCCAGCTGTCCAAGACAGAGTTAAAAGGGAAGAAGAGGGAGGGGGAAAAACCCCTCCAAACTAGGTTTATGCTGAAACTAACTATATGTATTTATACAGAAGAGAAAATTAAGAGAAAACTACAATATAACACACACTTACACAAGTTATGTATAACAAGAAATAACCTCCCACTCCCCAGTTAATACAAAGTCTATTACTCTAGATTCAAAAACAGTCCAAAAGACACCCAGCAAAGAACAAAAAGAGCAACAACAAAATGTTTCTACTTCCCTGAAACTCAAACAAAATGCAAGTAGCAGCAGCAGGAGCAGGGGCCTAGCACAGTAGAAGAGCTGTAGCACGTTCTTCTCCTTCAGCCATGGTGGAACTGACTAAGCCACTCTCACACACTGGATTTTACTCCTTTTGAGATGATGTCGTAATATGGTATGGAATACAATATTATTGGCTAGAAGAGGTCAGCTGTTAGCTAGCCCAGGGTAGATCAAGTCAGCTGACAATCCCAGGCCTGGTCTGAACTTTAAAGCCTAAATTTAGGCCTATTTGGCTAAACCCATAACAGGTGTTTACTAACATGCAGCACTCTGTCCAAAGAGGTTCTTTTTGGTGCAAGGAAGTTTAAAAATTAGTTAAAGGTTCTTTAAAGGATTACAGAAAGTTTCATCCAGGAGCTTTAAGTGCTCCTGACAACAGCAAGCTCGAATTAGAGTTAAAACCTAATGATTCAGAGATGAAAATAGATAAGGCCAAAATTTCACACAAAACTTTAATATATCTACTGATTATGTACTCCAGATGAGAAAAAAAAAGCAAGGGTATGTGGCTTATCAACAATGTTAAAGTCTGTTAACCAGCATAACAAGCTTCCTTCTCACTGGAAGATAAAAAATACAGACAGAGGCCCACAATTTGTAAGGTTGTCCACAAAGAGTATATCAGGGAAGTTCTGCTTTAAGCCTACCTGGGTTGTGTTTGATCACGTTCCTCAGAGCCTCCAGGGCCATTTCAACTCTCCGTAACCGATCTCCATGTTGATTGGACTCCACTTTCCCTGTCTGTGTTATTGCCATCAGCGTATGGAGGTACTGTGCTTGGGAGCCTACGTAATCCAAAAGGCTCGCAGCAAACGCTTTAGGAACCTTTGAAACAGGGATGAGAGCATTTTTACCTCTATGATGCAACAGTATTCACAGGAGAAGAAAATGTATCCAAATAACCACTTCTACATTTCACATACTCCCTTATTCCAGACAGGAAACACTTCCCTGTAATCACTACAACAACTGGACCACATTAATCCTATTTCTATCTAAACATACCCTTAAGAGGCTGCCACTCCTTCAACAGGTGTATGTTTGCCCCTACATATAGATGGACTGCAAAGCCACTGGGCAGAATCACCACCACCTGGAATTACTCAAGCAACTCAAGTGTCTGCAGCACACTCTTGTAGAGAAAAGTCATTAAGACATCTATCTGAAAGCAGCACATCTTAAAGCAGACTAGTTCTTTGAATTTATTCTTCTCCAGCACAGGAGTATCTTGTAATATGCTGATCTTGAAAGAAATTTCCATCACATTTTGTGTTTTCTCCATTCTGTGTGCACCAACAAAGAGGAAGTAGCAGCGTTCCAAACACTAGTTTTAACAGGAAGGTTTTAGCTACATCTCACCTCTAGCTGGAAGGTAGGGACCTCGTTGTAGACTCTAACAAAAATCTCTCCCACAATGAGCTCCTTTGCGTGGTCACTGAAGACAAAGTCAGATCCATAGCTCTTGTCACAATCACCCTTTAAGCAGAGATAAGCAGCAAAAGCTCAGACAGAAAATCATCTTGGAGAAAGTGTAAAGCCATAATCCAATAATGAAATAGGCAATACTTGAACAGAAAACTTAATGCTTCAGCAAAAGTCAGAAACTCAGACTGAAACAACAAGAAATAAAGATGCAAACTCTTGAGGTTTTGGTTTTCTTTTAAAAACTACTGAATGAAGAAAGTGACTTGGGAGTAGACAACAATGGGTACTTATATTAATTATACCACTGCATCACAAGTGAATGTACCAAAACACAAAACAGTTTAAAAATATAGTAGTGGGGTTTAAAGTAAAAAGTTTCTCACTCTCTTAATCATGCTTTCTTGCTGAGATTCCAAAAACTCAAGTAGTTCAGCTCTTGTCCCATTGTTCCAGATTAAGTAGGGGTTCTCTGTGTTACTGTTAAGCATCTTCAGAGTCTAAGAAATAAGGAATTTACATGATGTAAGACATGTACAACAGATTTGGATCATTACACAGAGTAATCAGCACGTTTCATGATATTAGTTAATCCTATCTCATTAGCAACAAATCACAATTACATAAACAAGATGAAAGTGTGAAATTTCCCATAGTGGAAAAGCACACTAGAAAAACAGTACATGCAAGCTATTTGGTCCAGTACAATCTGTATTTTAGTTTTTTCTTTATTCTGCTTTAAGCCACATTTACTTCAGATTCTCCATTTATTTTTGACAGTGAGCAGCAACTATCTGCAGTGTCTCTAGAGGTGACTTCCTTGACACTGCTTTTAAAGAGGTAAGTTGAGCCTTTGCTCTCCATCATCATTGGATCTTTAAGCCTTCAACAATTAACTTCTTTGTTCATATATTTGTTTTGCAAATACTGTTCTATAGGGCACTATTCCCATCTATAGCGTTTGAGGCCAAACCAGTTTCTTTTCCCTGCAGTTACTCCAGCTGCAAAGAAAAATCACATTGGTGTTCTCAGTATCAAGTTGGTCTAAGAGAGTTCAGCGTGTTATAAGTGACCGGGTACTCCCTCCATAAATCACTAGAGAAAGTTCTGGCCAACAGACACTTGCCTCAGTAGGACTGACCACAGCGAGTTTTCTTGCAATATAGGGTGTCAACATTCCAGCCAAGCTTTTCCTGATCGTTGGGTTCTCAGGGGTAGCTTGTTCTTCAGAAAGATACCCTCCAAGGCGACTCAAGGCCAGGAGACTGAGCTTAGCAAGGCTATTTGCTACTTCCTGAAAAATACAGAGACATTTAGGAAAAACCTACAGCTCACTGAAGAACTACCAGAACAGCCAGAAAGGGTTGTCCAACACTTCTGCACTAGAATGAACAAAATTGGTATTCTCTATTTACCTTGGCTGAATAAATGCAGTACGACATAAGCACTGATAAATAGGAAAATCTGAGGCAGGGAGATGAGCTGAAAAGTTACAGAAGCTATTTAGTGTATTAGTGTCTGACCAGACAACACTTCCTGGCCACATAGTCAAATATCAGCAGAAGTTTTTCATGACAGTGATACAAGACTTTACTGCTACAGTACTGTGTTCAAAGCTCATCTCGTCCAGTAGCTGAGGAAGAAATGCCATACTTAGAGGGTCACAATTTGAGGAAATGGAAGGGTGAAGGTCATAGCTGTGGGGCAAAAGGAAAATACAGTCCTAAAGCAGACATATTAGTAAGTTCTCAGTATCACTAGACAACTCTTTCAACTGAGTCTGCAAAGACTCATAACAAAAATTTACTTTTCTACTTTTTGCAATAGATAAAAATCTCTTGCCCTAAGTCTATTAGAAACTGCAGGCTTTGATAGCTTTAACATTTGAACTCTCTAAGAAATCCCAACCCCCCAAAAAACCAATACCCAAGGAGTATTTATACTTTACAAAACTGCTTTCTTAACATTCAATTTAATGATTCCAAGAAGTATTGGAATACACTTAAATCCATTAGCAAGAGATGGCAAGCAACAAGCACTGGTGTGTGAAAGCACCTTGGGAACATTACCTGGTGGTTTGAATCTTCACTCTTCTGAATCCCGCTCTCTTCCAGTGTATAGTCATAGTTGAAGAGGTAACCCAGTAAGTACCAGAGAACACCAGCTTGGAACAAGTGTGTTTGTAGCCAGTAATCTAAGGCAAAGGAGCTAACACACTCTACTCCTAAAGCAGCTACTCGTGGTATGGTCTGAGGGAGAAAAAAGAAGTTTGCCTTAGTGCTTGTAACCAAAGAATGCCAACTGGTTTCCTTACCAAAGATTTAAACCCAAAACTAACTGATCCTAGAGTACTACCTAGAGAAGGAAACTGAAGTAGCTGTAACATCTGCAGCTGAAATGTCTGGTAAGCACCAACATGGCTAATTAGTCAGCATCTTTCAAAGGGAAGAGTACTTGAATAGTTAATTCACATGATTAGGAAGGAGCATGGATGAACTGGTGGAAAAACAATTCAAGAAGGTGGCAGAGATTTCCAGGTGAGCTTTTTATGGGAATACATGTGCTCTGCAGGGACTAAGGAACGCACAAACAATGTCAATGACTAGTCTGGTTTTACAGTTTTCTGCTTTCACACGAAAAATTCCAAGACAAGCTTTCCCTTCCTAATCAGACAAAATTCAGCATTTATACAACACAAAACATGAGGCGAGTTCAAAATAGCTGAATGGCAATAAAATTACTTGAATACTGTTCCCAGGGTTTATGCTGATTTAAGAGTCTATATGCCTACGTAAGATGTAGCTGTAGATTTAGCACAGTGAAACAGGCAACTAGACACGTCAGCTAAAAGGTAAAAGTAGCTGAATCTTCACAGGGATTGCATTTTAAGTCAAATAAATGCATTCAAATGCAAGTGTTGAGAATAAGGCAGTAGAGTTCTGTACCTCATAATGATTGGCTGAGATCTTACAGAAGGGTTTGATCAGTCACAGCAACTACAAGGAAAGGCTAAGAGAACTGAGTTTGTTCAGCATGGAAAGGAGAAGGCCTTGGGGTGACCTAATTGCAGCATTCCAGTACATGAAGGGAAACTACAGGAAAGATGGAGAGACTATTTACAAGTGCCTGGAGTCACAGGACAAGGGGCAACTGCTTCAAACCAAAAACAAGTTTAGATTAGGTACCAGGAAGATAGTCTTTACTATGAGGGAGGTGAAGCACAAGGACAGGTTTCCCAGAGATGCTGGGGATGCCTCATCCCTGGAAGTGTTTAAAACCAGGCTGGATGGAGCTCTGGGCTACCTGGTCTAGTGAAAGGTGTCCCTGCCAATGGCAGGGGGTTGGAATTAGATGATCTTCAAGGTTCCTTAGAACCCAGGACATAATATGATTGTCTTCTCTCCCTTAAACGCAGAATATTCCCCCAGGCAAAGGAAAGGAGTACTTACTTTGCCATAATACAGCAGTCTGCAGAGGTCCTTAATTATGTTAGGCATTTCTGTAATTTTCTCTCGGCAGTCCTCAAACTGAGCTGCTACACTGTAACATTTACTAATGTATCCACACACCTACAAAACCCAAAATTTTATCAGTTCCAAGTGGAGGAAAACCCAAAGTTTACAATCCTGTTTCCAATATAGATATTATACTATATGGTAGATATTATGTATATACATACACACTTATATTTATTATAATTTTATACATATACTATAATATATAGTCTTCTAAGAAGCTGATACAATCAGTTAAAGCTGCTGCAATTTACCTGCACAGACATATCGTCTGGTTTACTGGAACGCGTCAAGACTGCCACACAACGATTAAATGCTTCTTGCAATACCTGTGAGGATTGGATGATGCACAAGTTTAGTCACAAAAGCTGGCAGAAATAAAACATTATCTGGTAAACTAATTTTAATGGCTGAAGGGAAACATTTGACAAAAATGTGCTGCTTGCTCAAATAGGTTTTAGGGGCAAAATTCCTTCCAAGTGCAGGACTAGGGTAGTGATTGATCGTCCCCTTGTACTTGACACTGATGAGGCTGCACCTCAAGTGCTGTGTCTAGTTCTGGGCCTCTCACTGCAAGAAGGACATTGAGGTGCTGGAGCAAGTCCAGAGGACAACAAAGCTGATGAAGGGTCTGGAGCACAAGTCTGATAATGAGGAGCTGGAGTTGATTAGCATGGAGAAACGGAGGTTCAGGGGGACCTTTCTGCAAGTTCCTGAAAGAAGATTGTAGCAAGGAGTAGGTCTCTTTTCCCAAGTAACAAGTAATAGGACAAGAGGGAAATGGCCTCAAGTTGCACCAGGGGAGGATTAGCATAGATATTAGGAAGAATTTCTTCACTGAAAGGGTGGTCAAGCATTGTAACAGGCTGCACAGGGAAGTGGGTAAGTCATCACCCCTGGAGGTATTTAAATAGACATGCAGACATGGCACTTAGTGACATCATTTAGTGGGACTTGACAGCCTTGGGATTAACAGTTGGACTCAATTATCTTAGAGGTCTTTTCTAACCTAAATGGTTCTAATACTGTAACTGTAATATGTGCAAGGAAAAGCCCTTCTGCTCATGTGAGTTGTTCACATTTATCAATTCTTTGACATACAGAATGCAGCAGCTCTCGATGGTTTTCTGTAAAGGCACAGAGAAACATCACATGTAGCTTGCTTATCCACAGTTCAACAGACCACCCTAGGTTCAGAAAAGGGATGTATTAGCCAAGATGCTTCTCCTACTGCATCCAGCATAGAGATGGTAAGAATGGACAAAGGGCTCAAGACTAAAAGTGATTCTCAATTGCACCTGATGTCCTATTCATTGAGGATTTTTAGCTGTGGAAAAGTTAAACTAAAAAAAAAAAAAAAAGAAAATGCATTTCAACCTGTTTCTTTGGATTTACCTCAATTCCGTTTTCTCTCCTCAGTTCTTCTGCATTTAATGCTGAACAACTGACAGTGTGGAAAGCAAGTTCTGTAGCAGCAGGCAACAGAGGAGATTCTTTGGAAAACAAAAGGTCATCTGATGTTTCAATGGTAATAGTCTTTATCAGCATTGGATAGCCTGCATACTTGTAAGGTTTCAACTCTGAAAGAGAAAAAAGTCAAAGCTTACATATGTGCAGAGTCTAAGCAATTTAAAGCACTACAAAACTATCAGTTGAAGATGTAACAGATGTATAAGGACTAGGAGTGAAAGCCAGCACCTGGGAAAACTGGAACAAGACTGCAGCTCACACAATCTGACTCTTGTCACATAAAACTGTTCATGCTACAACAGTCTTGCTGTGACAGAGCTTCACAGAAAGAACTCATTGAAGATTAAAAAGACTTCTCCTAAGCTCATTAAACCCCCAAACTCAGAGCCTTCCCAGTGGCCTTTGACTCTCTCCAGAGAAACAGAAGTATAGCTTTGTCTGTCTGTCGCAGCCCAGGATTGACTACAATAAGCCTATAAGGACCTTATCCCTTTTGGCACAACAATTGTATGTTTTACATAATTACAGTGTTCATTCCTCTGGGGTTCAGCCATGCCATAGAACAATTTCATTTTGCATATGGAGCCAATGCATGTAAGTCTATACCAATGCTGTCATTACCTCCACACAACTGACAGAGTAATTATGGCATATAAGGTTCTTCATTTACCATTAAAATGTAACACTTACATAGCAAAACACTGTTAACTCTGCAAGACCTGGACATGCCAGTAGCTGCCAGCCTGGGACTGTAGCTAGAGTCAAGTGTTAGGGTATTCCAGCTGTCCCTCTTTCCCAGCTGGCCAGTGAAAGAGGTAATAATGCTGCAGCACACTCACCAGAGGACTCTTAACACTGGTCAGAATTTTTGCAATACACCCATCTGGCTATTAAAAGTGAGACAATCTCATTTATAACCTGAATCTGCCGTCTGGGTGACTGAGTACTAGTGAGGACCCTTCTGCAGAGAGAATTCTAAGTACAGAGAAAGATTTAAACTGATTAGTATTGGAGCAGAGAATTTCAAAGACCTATTCATGCTTTTTTGAATTAGGTTTTACTGCAGATGAATTTACTTCATGGAAGTATTTGGAAGCCCTTTACCACAGCTACGTAATGCTGTGGTAAGTCAGAAACCAAGTCAGATCAACAAAGCACAGTCTCAGGAGCAGAGGGGAGTCAAACTGACTGAAATGACCACTAAAGAAAGGAACATAAAACTCTCTCCTGAGGCAGCATGCTTACCTTCCTTATGTCTGTTGAAGAGGATGCTTTGAGTTTTCAAGATCAAAATTATATTTTCTGGATCTGGCCCATCTATCACCTTGGCAGACTTTGTGCATAGAAACTCGTACGCTTTGTTAACTTTTTCAAACATATCCTGCAAATAAAGAGGAAGGACTAGTCGTAAGAGGTATTGAGAACCCACTAAATTACTGAAACATCAGTTTAGCTGCAGATAAAATAAAGCACTTCAGATTATTGGCCACAACACTAGTTTTACTGCCTCGCTGCACTTCAGAAAATACTTCAAACAACACTGGTTTACACATCTGTTTTCTTTTGTCTCCTAAACTCTGCCACAGGCAAGACATTTAATCAATCATACTCTGACAAAAGTAGTAAGTACAGTTTGATTATGATCTGTCTTTGAAAGGGAGTAAAGAGCTTATTTGGGTCCTGTGTAACTCTCTAAACAAGATGCTTTCTGATACATGGGTCTGATCTAAACTATATCAGTTTACTGAAGAAATCCTAATATTCTCTGAATGACATCACTTAAATTACTCATTAGCAGCACTAGTTTGTATTTTAGTATTCATCTAGGGCACAGCTTTTAAAAGCAAGAAAGAAAACTTAAGTGTGCATTTCAGAATGCTTAACACGTAACAGCTGAATCTGTCCCCATTTTATTAACACCAGAAATTTCTGTTATACATACCCTGCCTTCTGGATTCTTGTCTGGGTGATATTTTTGAGCCAGCCTGAAATAAGCTTTCCTGATCTTGCTTTCATCATTTCTACAAGAAAACAAGTTCCATCCATTACATTTAGTAACACACACACACTGAAAAAGCCAACTGCAGCAAAACCAGCCTGACAACAGTACTAACAGTAACTGGAATTGAGTGAAAATGGCAAAACTCTCCTAATTCCCTTTGAAAACCTGCTTCATCACTTACACTGAATGGGGGGGAATCATGTAAACACAGAACAGAATCAAATTTCAGAAAGTATTTTAATACATCTTGTACCTAATATGCTAATCAGAAGGTGCTCCAAGCCTCAGAATATTTTAAATGAGGAATCTAAATGAGCTGCAAGTGATAAAAGTTAGTATTTAATGATTTATAGTTAGTGCACTGTTCTTGAAGGATAAATACAAAGCGTTGTTGGTTCTCTTCTAGAGTCCTGAAGTCAGAAATCAGTGGCAAGACAGGAGGCAAAAAATTCTAAGGATATAAACACCATGACAAAGGACAATATGAGTGAGGGAGAAGGATCATTAGAGAAGTAAGTTCCACTTTGAACATATTCAAGTTCTGCCATATTCTTTGCTCACTATAATTGAATCTAATGCTTGTCCTTTAAAACAGCAGACCTCAAAGCACTTTTCCCCTAGTTTCAGTTTATCTAAACACTTTTACAATTGTTATTTCAAACACTGCAATTGTATTTCAAGCTTTGTTTCTTTTTAGCAAAGCAATCTTCCACTGTGAAAGAAGGTGCTACCCCCAACTGAACTGCTATCACTAACTGGTTCCAAGTACTGTGAAAAGAAACTTGAGTTTTTTCAATGCATAGAGTTTATATAAAAGTAGTTACACAACTTTGAATACTGAAAACAACTTACTGGCTTTGTCCTTTGGGTAGGTTAAGAACTTCATAAGCATCATCTATTGACATGGTAGGTGGCTTCTTCTCTACCTCCTTCTTCCAAGCTTCTAGTGTATCCTTCAACAGTTTAATCTAAATAATTACAATTTATTAGTGTTTCATTTATGCTGACACCAGTACACAATTTTTTAATAAAGTGCTGTTTTATTAATGAACCATGTATCTTTTTCAAGATAAAAGCAGCTCAGGATTAAAATGACTATATGAGTCGCATTAGAAGATGGAGAATCACTTAAATAACATGCAGTTCACATCTTGATACTATAAAAACTGCAAAAAAGCTGCATGAATAAAGCTGCTTAGACAGGATCTAGTCCACACACTTGTATCAAAAAAAAGATCTTGTTAATTCAGTTAGCTCAGTTTCTTGTGCAGTGTGGGCAAATAAGAACCCAAAAGTGATGTTTCCTCCCCACTCCCCAATCAGTTGAGGTTCACTGAAACACTATCTGAAGCTTTTTGAATGCTTTATTTTGCTTTTGAAGTATTGACCACAAGAAGGATATACTTATATTATTGCTACGTGGAAAGGATATCATGCTGCTTAAGACAGTGTTCAACATATTTGCTTGTGGACTGAAATTCAGGATAAAGCCTTACAACAAACTTAGCATTTGATTTCCTTAACATTTGTTACAAATCCCATTTTTAGGACTCCGAAAGATCAAAAATTAAATGAATCCTAAAATACTTCTTACTTACTGGATCTTTAATTGGCCAGTCTGGAAATCTGAGTGTATCACAAAGATGCTTGAGGTAATAAATATTACAGAACAGCTCATTTTCCAGTTGTGGGTAGTTGATAACTGGGATGGGACAGTACTGGTAGAGTGCTCTGGTGTTGCTTTGAAGACGAGGGGTGAAGTCAGCAAGATGAGCAGCAATCTTCTCTATCATGAGCCGCCTGAAAGTGACAAAGTTCAGTTTAACACCTGCCAAGCAATCCTCAGTCCTCATTCACTGCACAAGTGTGTTCAAGGATTTCTTTTCAAAAGATTTCCCTTAGTAGTTTCAGAAGAGATTCAGAATAGGATTCTGTCCTATTCTATTACAAAGCTACTTAAATGCCACGAAAATTAGTTTATTAAAAACAAGGTAATGTGACCTTTTGCCCTCCTCAACACCTCTCTGCTTTCTGGAAGACTCTAATATTCCAACCCACTGGAATTAAGAAAGTGCCTATAAATGAGTATAAAGCACTCCACATACATAGTGAAGTCTCCACTCACAAAAGGAACTTAACCAAGATGTAAAACATGCTGGCAGATGTTCAGGGAAATATTTCTCCTCCCGCTGCCAATTCTGCTCCCTCCCTTACCCCGGTTATTTTCAATCAGAGCAAAGGGTAATGCAGGATATTGCCCTTGCAGAAGGCAAACAGAGAAAGCAATGAAACCATGGAGTTGTTATTTTCAGCTTTTTAGAAAATGTCAAATACAGGACCTCTTTGACATAAGTTGTAGTTCAATGTATTTGTCCCTTTGACAGAAAACAGTTACCTCATTTCATTGCTCCAAATTGCTTCTGGAGTATCAAATTCACCAAGGAATATCTCAGAAAATTTTTCTGGTTCATAGTTTTCTAAATAACACACCATCGCTTCAGGAAGAATATGTCCAAGTATACTTCTTTGAACTATATCTTGACCTTTTGGCTACAGAAAAGATCACATGGTTATCTCAAAGGTAATTGAATTCAGTATTGTTAACTAGAGATCTAAAAAACTCTTTCCCTTTTCCCTTATAGTTCTTAAATTGTAGTTAAAACAATTACAGGTAGTCTGCAAAACTATTTGGAAAAGAGGTAGTTACTTTTGCAATCTACTCACTTCTTCAGACTTGAAAGCTTGCTTTGTATGTGTGTATTTCAAAAACCTAGAAGAGAAACAGCAGTTATTTTGATTGATACTTAAAGTACCCTTGAATAACAACCAGACCACCACAGTCCAGCTGTCAAATCTCATACATTTACTTCAAGATAACGGTCACATCAACAGTTGTATGAATTTCTGTACAAAGTCCATTAAATCTTTGGGAACCACACCAAGCTAAGCACTTCCATGTTATAAAGGTTGCCTTATTTTCATAATTTCAAAGTCTTGTTCCTGAAAGCTTGTTTTCTCCCCATGTGAATAAAAAGACACTGATACGAGACACAAACCTTTCCCTCCAAAGCACTCCTTGCACTGTTAGATCAACATTGCAGCAATGAAACAAGGTGATCTCAGACTACCTGCTGACAGTCCTGTTACCCAAGAGTCGTCATGTGAGCAAGCGTTTCCCAGTGCACTCTGCTGTACAGGAGACTTGGCTAGAATTCCACGACAACTTTTTATGAACTATTGCATTTAGAGGAAGAGTGCTTGGAATGAACCTGCATGTGCAGTGCATCTGTCAGGCAGTACAGACTGATTTAACTGTTTTAGACTCCAATACTGAAATAGGTTATTGAATTTCCCACCACTTTGAATAACTGCCTACTACTAAAAGCTACATTAGCACATATATAGCCCGTGTTACTGCTCTTTACTGTTTACAATGTATTATTCTTCTACAACAAGCCATGCCTGCTTGTACTGTTAGAACTGTATGATCAGACACGTTCTCATTCCCTCCCTGGAAGCATCATAAGCAATTCACTTTTCTAGTGACTGACTGAGTCATGTAGAGGCAATGCTTCTAGAAGAAGAATCTCATGTTGGTTCTAGAAAGCCAAACTCCCCAGAGCATATAGAGATGTAGAGCAGCAGTCCTTCTGAGCATAACTGGTCAAGAGGCCCTTTTGGCTATTCTTTTTCCTCACCTTGCAATAGGAAGTACATTGGAACCCGTGTACATCATGATGAAGAAAAACACTCCACTCAGATAAAAACGAGGTAACTGAGGGTTATCTTGCATGACATGAAACAGCAACACAGCGACTTTTTCCACAAGGATAGGATCAAATGTCAGTAATAGCTGAAATCAAACACAAGCATTTACATGAGCTGCAATTAGTGCAAGTTACCTAGCCAAAACTGAAGTTTCAACTAATTCAGTATTGGGACAACCCAATAACAGTAATTTCAGTTAAGGAATACCTCAGCCTAAAAATAACAAGTTTGAATCAAAAAATAGTTAAAGTTGGGAGGGACCTCTGGAGGTCTTCTTGTCAAACACCTCTGCTGAAAAGCATGGTCACCTAGAGCTGGTTGACAAGGACCACATCCAGGTGGCTTTTGGGTATCTCCAAGGATGGAAATATTTCTTAATGAGACATTGGCTGAAATGGCATGAAATTTGCAACAACACCCTCTGAATTCAACTGCTTGTTCAGCAATCTGCAGGATGTTACAGATGTCATTTGATGAGATGGCCCCAATTAAAGTATTCACACAGAATAAGTCAAACTTTCACTCATTTAGGTGTGTATTTGAAGAGTTACTTACCTGAGTGATATGAGGAAGGCAAGTACTATCTGACAACAGCCTTTTCACTCTAGGCAGAGGTCTTATGATAGCATTGTCTTGGTCCCTAAAAATCCAAGTAAAACAGCAGTAAGCACACGTGTCTTTTCTCTTTCAAGAATGCACAGTTTTATTAAGCTTAATGTTGAGACCATACTCATTTGTCTTTTTTGGTTAACTTCAAAGTTTGTTGTTAGACTTGATAAGTTCAGTGTTCTGAATCAAAGCAGCTTTGTTTAAGTTAAAGGAGAGCCTGTATGTAAGACTACATTGCTGAGCATTAGAAATACAGCTAATGCTCATTCTTGCCGTCCCTTTCATCATATTATTGTCTCATTTACAAACATTCTACCTACTCACAGATTTAATTACTGCTATGTAAAAGGCTCTTTAATACAGTTTCTTAATGTACTACTTTCTAAGAAAAGTTTTAGAATGTAATTTATGAATTCATACATCTGCCAGGTAAAGTTAACCACTTCTGTTGAAACTACTCTTTACCTGCTGGGAAAATATCCACACATGGTGATTAGCATGTTGAGGACAAGTGTGGCAAGGTCAGTCTCATTCAACACAGGCTGGCCACTAGCAAGCAAGCACCACTTCAGCTGAGGGATGACCTGTAATGGTCGCCAGCCATCCATACCCTGAGCCCAGCAACGTGTTTTTGAAGTCAGCTTTCCACTGTTCCACAGCTCCTGCATCTGTTGCAAGATTAGAGATGTATTTAGTTGATTCAGCATTCAGAGACACCTTTGCTCATGAACATTCACACAAGACAAGCTTCTCACTGCTGTATGGCAGACAACTGTGGTTGCAAGAAATTCCAATGTGTTTATAACTATGTCACCAAATCAGGAAGTAGAAGTTGTCAGATTAGTTGCAACCTAACTGGGGCATGGAAGGGTAGGCAGCCTTACCAAAAAGGCCGTGATTCTTGGCACAACATCAAGTCTCTTATCTAGCTTTAATCCTCACTTAAAGAGTTACTTGGAGTCTATTCTTTACCAGTTTATGGTTCTCCCTCTCACTGTTTGAAACACACATACCAGGATAGAAGTAATCTGTCAGGTTGTCAGTTTGAAGCTGACAGGTACCTCTTGAAAGCTGTAAGGACCACTCCTTTCTTTGTCAGCATTGCCAAAGTACCATTCCTTCTCACTCTCCCTCTTCGCATCAGGTGCCGCCTCAAGCACATTGCTCTACAAATTGATGTTTACAAGAACACCTTTAGCTTAACAGTGCAAATATAACATTTCTATAGAAAATGTGAGAAGTACATTCACTTTTTTTAAGAATTGTCCTTTTAGCAGAGCAACATACAAGTAGTAAGAAACAAAGGCCACACACCTGCAAAGGGACTGTAGCTCTGCTTGTATGAAGATGTGCCAGAGTAAGCAGATCTACAAGGATTCTGATCCCATTCGAATCCATAAGGTCCTTCACATTTTTCTGTAATGAATGAACTCAGTTACCACAAGCATTTTCTAGATAAGAGTTGTTACAAGTACTGAACAATTTTGTTCAAGTAAGAAGTGATCATGAGAAAAGTCAAATTATTCTCTAAAGTGACCAGAATGGTACAATCAGCACAATATCTACATGTTTCCTTCACCTTTCTCACCAATAAATAGCAACTATCACATCCCAGAAAGCTGTATCAAACATTGTTTTAAAGTTTCCTCAGTACTTGATTTTTTGTTCAAGTGACCCCTGAAAGACTAGATCAGATCATTTTATACAGCTGTATATATTGTTTATACTGATAAACTATTGTAAAGTGTGTGTGCCCACCTTACCTTATTGAGGATCAGCTTGTTAAGAAACAGTATCAGTCTGTCCCGCTCAAGCCTGTCAGTGCACTGTTGCAGCAGAAGAAAACAAGTCAGTATTTCATAGCACATACTAGAAGTTCCCTTCAAAAGCCAACACAGTTGTGCCCACAAAGCTAAATTTTCTTTTTTTTCATGCCTGCTATAAAACTCCTGACTATTAAGTGTCCAGTTTCATACACAGCTAATAAATGTAGCTTTCTGCCAGTGAGGAGCAAAGGCCTTGCTGCCCTCCAACCCCATTGTTGCTCTGGATCAAACCCACTATTCTGCAAGTCTACTGTTGTCATGGACAGTGCTGGGATTTTTGTGTTAAAACAACAAAAAGAGAATGCTTTCAGCCAGCAGACAGAAAGGGTCTTCAATATTACATCCCTGGTGAGATTACCAAGGCTCAAGGCAAAATAGGAAGGATTCAGTTTCACTTGCACCAGCCATATCCAAACCCCATACTTGATGCTAGCATAGAACATCTCCTTCTGACTGCATGGAAATGTAATTTTGCAAAGCTGAATCAGGTGTCAGACATAACAGACACTTAAGAGGCAAAGTAGTTACCACTAAAAACCTACTCTAATCACAGGTGCCCATCTAAGGCTACCATTTCATTATGTCTATGGCTGTTGCTACTACTCAAAGTCAGTACTGTGAAATAATGTGGCATGCAATGTTCTCCTCTTAAAAGCATTTTTCAAAAGCAAGACAAAGTTACATCTGAATTAGGTTGGCCTTAAAGACACTTGTTTGAAATATCTCTAAGATCAGCAGGTTTTTTAGTGAAACTTCTACTGAAACAATGGGAGATACTAGAACAGCTGGTGACAGCATTAAGAAAGTACTCATGCTGTAGTTTCCCATTTTGTAAACCCAAAACCTGGGTTTCACAGTAACTTGAAGGATCTGAACATATGTTGGACTTGGTCTATGTTAACTACCATATCCAGTAAGTTAAAATAATTCTTACCCTTTCTAACATCCCAACAATGTACTTAGTATCAGAAAATGGTCCTATTTCTTCATGGCATCTTCCATAGACAATGGCCAATGCTTGCAGGCATAAACATTTCATATTCACTTTCGGGGTAAGCAAGAAGCGATGGTAGAGTTCATTGAAGAATTCATATCTAAAAAGAGAGATGAGATCTTAGTAAAGGAAAAAGAAAGACCTTGGGAATGAGATAAGATTTTAATAATGTCTCACGATCTTTTGATTGCTCCACTCTCTTCAGTTTCATCTTCTTCCAGCAGCAATCTTAGATAATAATCCCCTATTTTTATTTCCTCAGAAAGGCACTCGTATTTTACCTGTAACACAGAACAAGTTATGTAACAAAACATATTGTTTCTCCTTCATTAAGTCTGTCTTGCATAACAATACTGTACTTGATTGCATCCAAAAACTCAACAAGTTTAGCAACCCCTCCTAAGTCTGAGAAAAAGTAAAATCTGCTAGTTTGCTGTTAAACACACATCTATGGAATATAAGCCACCAAGTATTGCTGCTTCCCAGAATAAATTATGCTTCTCATCTTACTGAAGTCCCAGTTTCCAACCTTTAGGTAACTTGTTTCCAGTATCAGCTGGCTTTATTAGCTAAACTTGGATACTACATGATCCATTTCAGTGACTCAAGTTTTAATTTGTAGTTATTCCATTGCAAGGTATTTCACTCCATGCTACTACAAGTATGAAACACAAGCATGACCTAATTACTAGTTATACTTGCTGTTGTGCTGGATAATAAAAGCCTAGAGGCATCAGTACATACACCAAGAAGCTGAACTAAAATTGCATAATCAAAGCCATCATTAACTTCAGAGCAACTACATTAAATTTAACCATATGCCTCAATGCTCAGTGGTTTAAAGCATTTGGCAAGCACTTCAATTAGAGGTACCATTAACATGCCACAAAAGCCACTCTCTATAGCAGTTTCTTATCTACAGTTTGCAGGCTACTGTCATGAGGCCACAAAGTTATCTACGGATTTGACCACAGCAAAGATCCCACTAACTACACTTTCAGAGCGGCCTCAAGCCAACATCCCCCTTGGCAAAGTGACAGGTCCCACAGTTGACAGAGAAGCCTTTTTCACCACTATGCAGTTTAAATACTTACAGTATAGTCTAATAATGTATTCATTTAAAGCATTTAAAGCAAATCTCAGACAGCAGCTGTTCAAAGATCATATTACAGAAGTCCCTTCAATCCAATCCCAAAGTACCCTGGGCTGTAGCTGCAGCAATGCCAGTGATACATTCCAGTGGCACAAGCCACAGAGCACAGGCGAGAAGTCTGTATCAGTGAGTCTCAAATCTGTACTTTTGATTCTGCCCCAGGTAACACTGCTAAAGAGCTGGGATAGCAGACACTGTGACACCCAGAGGTCCTGTGCCTGACTCATACCAGAAGGAAATTTCAAAAGATAAAAACCAGTGCAAGCAATACCAATCCAAACCCATACTTTGCCATTTACTGCAACAAGGTAAGAAGGAACCTGTAGTTGTATGATAGAACTATTTTATTTATGCAATATATCCCCTTCTCCTAGGGCATTGCATTGATGTCTTGCAAATCTTTAAGATTCACATTCAACTGAGAATTCCTCAAAACCAAGTCTACTCTCTTTTCACTAATGGTCCCTTGCTCAAATTTCAACTAGAAAGCTCTACTCTAATGAGGGTGGCAGTGGGAATATCTAAGGAGTATCTTACAGTTGAATTCAAGCATAGCTTGGCTTTGCCTTAGCCTTACATGTTAATTAAAACTGCAAGGAACCACAACAGCGGAGATAAGAGTACAGTACAGAAAGTGTTCATTAGCACAGTACTTGAAAACATCTTGCCAGTTGTTTTGAGAAAGACAGTCAGGACTATACTGATCGCTTTGCAGAAGCTTTAAAGGCTATTTTGACTTTAGATACTGCTGTTCCTAGAATGCGAAGACAGTACCCTTAATCTATAATTAACAGTGCAGCATGGTTTTAGCCTCACAACCCAGTATTTAACAGATTTTGGATCACTGACACATGAAGGAAATACAGACAAATAAACTTCCTATCAGGACTAAGTGACTTCTGAAACCACCCAAAACGAATCTGATGGAGCATATTTAAAAACAAGTATGATTTATTTGGACAACAATGTACCACCAACTCTTCTCAACGCAGGAATACACTAAAGGTTCTGATCAATGTTTCATCTCTACAGTGTCACCTGTCAGGCTGAGGAGGTTCCAGTTTTGCAGAGTGCACTGTACAACAGTACAGGTTCACAGACTCAAGCCTTAGCAGTTTATTCCACAACCCCAAACGAATTCTAGCTTGCAGTCAGGGATTATCAACACAGGATTCATTCATGTAATTAGCGAGGCAGAAGTGACATTTTAAAAAGACATTCATTATATATGCAGTTTGTCCTGCAGCAGATCACATACCTCAAACTCCTGATGGTTCCATGAGATAACATTAGCACTACCAAGTTCTCTGTCAATATTAAATGCTCTCATCTCAGACTCAAGAGTATCTCTCAGTTCTTCCCGTGTTTTGAAGTTCCAAATCAGGTTTGATCTAGCATGATCCTGAAGAAATCTAAAAAAGAAGTTACATAGTTAAAACTCCATAAAACATCATCTGAAAGGCAGACAAGACTCAGCCAGCAAGCTAAGGAAGACCACTAGCATCAATGGACCTTAATTAGAAGGCCCAGAGTGGGGGTGTCCAGTTTGTTACAGTGATTACTGCCTAGACTAAAGCACAGCTGTGTCACCCCTTTGGGCTCAGTTTGTTATCTGCCTATAGCTGATGACAGGAGATATGCAGGCTATGGACTGTATCTGCCAGTGAGGGCTACAAGTGAACAGGGCAGCAGACATGCACATACCAACTGTGCTTTAAACCAACAAAAAAAAGTTAGTTCATGCAGGAAAGTAGAAGTTGATGTCAAGTGTCACAAGACAGTCAGTGGACATTCTTCAGTGGCAGAACAGCTTTTGGATCCAGAGACTGCCTGAGAACAGCCCTTTAATACCCAAGGTTTAGGAGCACGTGAATCTTCCTTTCATGCAACACTGTGTTTGACATTCAGAAACATCAAGCACTGGATGAAGCACTTTACGGAATTTCCCCAAGCTTGCTCTGCTGAACACCCTCTGCCAAAATGATTCATCTTTTTCAGATGGAGGCCCCTCCCTTGTAAACTTTGACAGCTGTAAGAACTCAAAGGTAAGCAAGTTGCATTTAGGACCTGTGACACTATTTGCTTTCTCTGCCTTAAGCTCATGTTTGTTCCAATTAAAGTTAAAACATCTTGATCAGCTTACAGGTTGAGGCACAACAAACTACCATGTTTCCCAGTGCTATTCTGCCTGGCCTTCAACATCATGAAGACCTGCACCTGCAGTTTCTTATTTACTCTTCCTTTTGGCTCAAGGGAAAAAATTATGTAGTTTGGTAACATTTGAAAAGCTTTCTAAATTCCTCCCCTTCCTAAACACAAGTTAAATCCTTAGGATTTGGGGTTTTTTTTTCAGTAAGCAGCTGTAACAAAACACTTGGACTTTTTCAAGGAAGGCAGAAATTGGGAAAGTCACAGCAACTCAGAAGACATTAACAAAAACATCCAGCCAGGTAATAACTTGTACCTGAGACCATCATAGTAACTTTAGCATTTTCACCTGTAATAGAAGAGATCCCAGTTTGCCTCTATTTTTATTCTTTGGCGTCGTTTCCTTAATATCACTGGCTTTTGAATAATGTTCTGCAAAAAACCCAAATTTAACAAGTTAGTAGAAGCAGCTACTCCACACTTTCCCCTTCTAAAACAGAAAGCTGGATTTTTTTACACTCCTTCAAAAGACACAGTTAAGTTAAGCCTCATTAATAACATCTCCTTTTCTAGTAAGTAGTAGCAACAGACTTCCACAAGTGTTATTTACACCAAGTTAAATCATGCCACAGAAACTTTCAGCTGTTTAACACATCATTCATTTAGAAGCAAGTTATCCCTGAGAAAAGCTTAGTTCCATCACCATAAGCACCCACCAGCTCCAAAGCTGATGGAGAGGAAAACCCACAAGAAGAATGTTTTGCTCTTCAAAGGAAGTAACTAAAGCAAGTCACAGAAATAAAACAGGAACCTGACTTGGTCACTGAAAGCTTCCCTATGCTGATGAAGCATGAAATCAATGTTATACTTTACATGAGACACCACATGCAAGCAGAAGGTCTGAGCAACAGAATCCACACAAGTGGCAGAGAGATACAGACTCACCATATTGTTTCTGTCCTGATTGTGGTGAAAAGTTGGAAGAAAAAGAAAAAGTACATTTAACAAGCCACAGCCACTAAAGCAATTTGAAGTGGTAACACCAAAGTTGCTGCTACCTTTTCCAAGCTACACTTGCACAAGTTTACTGTGAAATTATACAGCTCAGAACTCCATATGGAAAAATGATTGTCTAAACTCAGTATCTAGACAAGATGTTCAAAGTGCAATTTGATCTTCCACCACTGTTTTTGTTTTTCACATTTCTCCTGTTTTGAACCTAGTCCACCATTATTCCATAAATATTACCTGTTAAAATTGTGCACCACAGTCTACATCAAACTTAAGCTAGATTTTACCAAGTTCAGGTTCTCCTAAATTAAAGCTTACTGTTACATCACATCAAGTACAAAGACTGGCATTGTGCTTTTCATCCTTCTTTGCATATAAAATACATTATTTTATTTCCAGAGTGCATAAAACCAAGTTTAATTAGGATACTAAAGAAACCAAAGGGAAACACCTCATAGTTTGAAGAGTTGCCATATAGAACAAGGCAATAAAATGCAAGGAAAAGAAAGACCAGCAGTGAAAACTCAAGCACTACTTAAGCTATCCTCTTATAATATCAGATCAGAACAAGTACTTATCACTTCTGTCTTCACTGTGACTTCATGCACAGTCTTGTGTTGCCACTGAAGCACTGACATACCTATACTCAAGGGAATCCTAAGCTGGTGTCCCTGTCCACAGCAGGAGGGTTGTAACTAGATGATCTTTAATGTCTCTTCCAACCCAGGCCATTCTATGATTCTATGAATCTTCAAGCAGATTTCATAATTAAAATATCACTAGCATAAACTACATAATTTTGAATGCAAAGAATATTGAGAGTTTCTTTTAAATGTATAATTTTGCCACACTTCAAGGAATTTCCTCTTCTGTATAATTATCTTAGAAGAAATGCACACAGGGTGCATTTCAGTTTGATAAGGTTAGCTAAAGCTTAATGTATACCCTGAAGGAAGCCATTTGCATTCTTTACATTCTCCCTGGAACCCATTTCTCGCCCAAGATGAAGAGTAGTAAGAGGCAGAGTTTGCTAAAAGGAAGCAGAACTCTCACATCCCAGCACTTCTTTATTAGTTGAGTGTGTGTTCTGACACGCAACTATGAAGTTATAGGTGTTCCTCTCCACACTTAATGAAGTTACTGTAACAAATAGTTTCAAATACTTTTACCTCTTTCTGAGCTATGCCCATTCGATCTCTCCAGTGCATCAAGACCAGATCCACCTTCTCTTTGGCAAATTTTTCAACTTCCTTTGCAGCTTTTCCTGCCAGCCTCTGCCACTCTGGCACTTTATTAAACTTGCCATACTGATCCTGCAGAATAAAGCCAATTAATGACTTACAGTTTTGGGTTTATCAACATCTTTGATGCAGGGCAATGCAACAGTCAAGTGTCTATATTAGAAAAGTCATTAAGACTGTACATCTATAAATGGAATTGGTAAGACAACTACATTTACTTACGGTTGCAATTTTTAAGTTGTCTCTAACATGCATCCTATCAGCATCCTTTTCAGGAACAGGATCAGCACTGTCAAGGTATGCCAGCAAACCTGGTGGCTAAAAACATTTACAAATAGTGTAAACACATGTGTGGCTAATGAATAGAAATCATCATGTTAGGCAACAAGATCATTTCTTTAAAGATTTCAAACCAGAATTTATATTCTACTCTAAAGCAAATACATAAAGCTACAGCATTTTTTTGCTCTTATTAGTAAAATGCCTCAACAAAATTGTTCAATAGAAGCAAATAATTAGTTTCAGTACAGCAAAACTCACTTGCCTATATCCCATTTCTTAAAGCAGAAGCTAATGCAGCTAAAGAATGAAGGAAGAAGTGAGTTGATCCCATGGCAATATTGAGCGGGATGAATAACACCAGAATCCATCCATATCCCCTGATATGGACTAAATGTTACATGTGACATTAGAGAGATTTGATTAAGCTTTCATGACAGCAACTGAGATCAGGACAGTTGTTCTGCCAAAAATGAAGGAACTGCTATTTTGAAAACAAAAGTTAGTAGATACCCAGATGTAATAATTCCTTACAACACTATTCTTTGAACTAATTTCATTGAAGTAACTTAAGCAAGAACATTCCAGGGCATTGTAAGGGTTAAAGAACATAGGAACTATCAGACAACATATAAATTTAACTCTGTTACAATCAAACAAAGTTGGACAGGCATGAAAGCATAGATAGAACTCTTGCCTTAATTTCTTAGTAACACTAAAAGCATTATAGACATGTTTACAATGTCTCCCACATTTTTGTCCTTTTAATAAAGAAAAAGAAGTCAGACACCTTATTTTTAAGTTTTGTGTCATACCTCATTTTATAAAGTGTCAGGAAAGTAAGATAAAACATTTAGAGTCTGAGATCCTTTGAAATAGATGTCAGTATCTTTTAAACAGCAGATGCCAGACTGCTGATCTCCCAGGCAAGAGCCCCCCTTAAAGGGGAAAGGAGATTTGCTTACTATATAGATCACTTCAAGTTTTTTCTTACTGCAGGCTCTCTGATTTTATTCTTCTGCTGCTCCATATCCCGTTTTTACTCACCAAAATACGTTTCAACAGGTTCATAGCAGTTTTGTTCTCAGCTGTCCAGAGGCCAACCAAATGTCTACTTAACTGCCTGAAAAAGCCATTGAAATTAACAAACTGCAAGTTAGTATTTTAAACAGATTTTTTTAAACTACTAAACTGTCCCCCTTACCATGCTGATGAAATGAAGATGAGCAAGAGCTTCGTGCTCTTCAGTGAGTAAGAGCACAAAGCATTATATTGTTCAAGTATATGCTCAGCATGCTTTTAAAGTGTTGCCTTTGGAAGTTCCAGTGAAATTAGTGGAACAGTAGCAGCACATGCTTTTTGATCTAGACCTCAAAGAACACTTGAGCAATAGAGCAGAAACATCTAATAACCAAGTGTCAGTTTATCCAGCCAACCTTAAGTACAGCTGAAGTTAAGAGTCTAGAAACCATCAAGAATTGCTAACTGCTCTACTTGAAGTTCTTAATACCAGTTATTGTCTAGAAAAGCCTTTCTGGGAGCCTGCCTTCTATGCCAACATTTGTCACTAGGGTTCTACTGCACTGAACTAAAGCATCGCTTACAAGCAAGTCACAAGTAGTAGCACCAAACAGGACTAGCATGACAGATGGTTTCACACTCCCTCTCCTGCATGATATACAGTGGCTTCAAGTACTACATGTCCCTACGTTCCCCTAGCAACTCTAAGCATGTCAGGAAGGAACAGCTAACTTCAATAATCTTGTATTTGTGTGGGAATAACTGAATCATTGTTCATCCTCCCCACCATACCCTTAGAACTCACAAGTTCTACTGACTGTTCAGTTCAGAGAATGACTTCTGTAAGGAGATTGTGTAAGGAGATGGATAACCCTAACTGCATGCAAGATATATGAGGTGTGCACACCAGATTTTGTAAGTTGTATACTGCAGGCTGAAAATTTTTAGAAGTTCCAGACATTCTACTTGCCTTTTCTTTCCCTGAATTTTTTCATAAAAAAAAAAGGAAAAAAATCAAAACTTGAGCCTTTACTGAGTAACCAATCTAAGTCCACTTTGGCAAAAAAATAATCAAGGTTTTATTAATAGGGCTGCAGTCTCAGCTGAAGCTTGCTTTAAACATAACAAGATGCTGAAGAAACTATTCTCCTAAGGACCTGCAAGTTTTCTTCCCTGACCTCCCAGTGTTTCTAATGTTAGCTAGGCCATTACTTAGATTTTCTTTAAAATGATATATCAAGTGAGATGGACATACCTATTTGTAAGCATCCTCTGATCTGTGCTTACTGTAAACATAGCAGTGTGCAAGTGACGAGGTAAGGCACCTTCACTGAGGGCAAGATCTTGCATTTTGGTAGCAATCTCTTTGTCTCCTTCCTTTGGAAACAGGGCAAGATGATTACTAAAGAAAGAATCTTAGTTAAGCTGCTTTTATCTTAGTCTACAGTTCCAAGGCCTTCCTGACCATCAATTATGCCAACTAATATTCAAAACCCAGAAGCCAGAATATGATGGCTTTAAGTGGAAGTTCTCAACAGCAACTGCTCAAAGCTGTAGTAAAGTCACGGACCAGATAATTGACAGTTACACCTACGAAGACAGGCACTGAGGAGAGTGGGATGCATGTCTCCCAGCACAGATCAGGAGGCTGGTAGTACAAGTACCATTTCCACACTGCAACAGTAAATTAAGGTTAAACAGAAAATAACAGCCTCACAATTGCTTGTTGCTTGACTTTTGTCAACAGTAACCACTTCAGATTAATGGGTGGTGTTCAGATTAGACAGCCACATGGACACAACTGTCACTCAGTCAAGACACAATAGTTGCATGAATAAGCAAGAGCTTTTGCTGCATTTTCACTTGCCTAAGTCCCAGTATAGTTCAAGTGATAGGACTTTTAATAAACAGCATAGCAACTTTTAGCTAACATTATCATCAGGCATATGAATGGAAACTTGCAGACTTATAATACCTCTATTTCAAGTGTTCATTCACTTCCATTCCAAGAAAGTATTAGATGGATTTCAGATGCATAAGCCATTGTGATACAATGAGGCACTAACTTAAGCCCTGAATTTCAACACAGGAAGTGTCAGAGTCAGTTAGCAAGGTCACCCTGCAACAATCATGAGCAGCCCTTGGGAAGTATGGACTGGGCCCATACATTATGTGGTATGGTAACTAACAAAGCCAAAGCAAGAACAGAGGCTGACATCATTAGTGTGCTCTGGGACACTACTGCCTGCTAATCCCAGTCCCATTCCATCTGGCAATGCATCCCAGGAAATATGGCCTCTCCTCCCTGGGACACCCTCTAACATGCAGGACAAGTCTGGTGGCTCTGAGGTACTGATTGAGCTCCACACAACATTGACAGCCAAATCTTGACTGCAGTATGAAAACATGCAAGGCACTACCAGATGCCCCAACTCACATGCTTTCCAAACCCCAGGTGTAAGATAAAGCCAGTTGCTACATTAAACCACTCACAATTAAGCAGGTGTTCTGTTCATTTGCCCACTTCCTCCCTCTCCCCACTCCCTATCTAGAGAAGCCAATATAACAAACTTCAACTGGTAAGCAACTGCACTTCCAAAATAGGCAGTACATATTCAGCATGCTACCCCAGCTAATATTGATAAAATCTCACCTCTATTATTGCCTTCATTACCAAACCTGCTCCTTTCACAATTGCCATGGAAGGGTGCTAGAAGAGAATGTTGACAAAATAATTATCCAAGTGCAAAAATTAAAGATTAGGTCATCTGTGACTCAGTTTCCTACACTCATCTACACAGCTGATCTACCTCCAATTCTGGATAAAACTCAGTATTTCAGTTTGTGAAAGCCTCAAGAAGAGTTCCTATCCTATACCTTAAAACAAGAATCTCTTATGCAACCCCCAGACAGACTTCCCAGCACTGAACAGCAGTATATATCAGAGAAGCTGGAATAACACTGACACAAGCTGACACTAACCAAAAACCAGAACAGTATACTGTGTTTACACCAATAAGGCACAGACATTTTATGTAAAAGTCCTAGTATTCTTACAGGTTTACTGCTGAATAGGATGTTAATCTTGTTTTGTAACTCAACTCATTTACTGAGAGAGAAACAAAAAGGCAGAAGATTCTCCAGAGAGGAAGATCTGTGCATATGCTGAGCTTAATGTTTAACTGGTATCTTAAAGTGCTTCTAGAAACAAGTCTTAGGCAGTCTATTCTACAGTGATTTGGCAGATCATTCACTATAGAATAACCACATCAATCTGATATCTGAAGGCAAAGCCACAGATCACTAAAAAATTTGTCAAGGTAGAAAAGGTTTAGACACATTAACCAGCTGAAGAGAAGACAAATCTGTCTTTCAGAAGAACAAGAAAAAGTCCATGTGCACTGACTACATAAAGCCTCTAATAATAGTAAAAACCCAAGTCTTACCTGAAAGAGCTTAAATAGTGTTCTTCCATTAGATGCCACCATTTCCAACAACATGTCAAACTGCTGCCCCTCAGTAGTCTCACTATATGGAGCACATAGGGCAAACGTCAGGAAGTCCAGAAGTGAACTAATTACTAGGGCACCTGTCCCATGATCCTGAAATTAGGAAGACAGGTATGTAATACAGATACAGCATTTCTCCCCTGTGGGAGAATATTCATGATGCTGAAGGTGCTCTTCCCTGTCATACTATGAAAATAGTCTCCAAACCAAAGCTGCAACTTTACAATATGCCATTACTCTGAGTATGGCAACACCCTGCTAAAGGATTGGCTGGAGCATAACAGGCATTCCTAACTGAACTGTATGACGGTGTGCTGCAAACTACTTTTTCCAGTTTAATCCCACAAATCGAGTTTAGACTATCCTTTTGGTCAACACAAACATCCAGTTTGCATATTACCCAAGCAAACATTTGTTGCAGAACACTAAAGTTCGGCAGTACAGACAGATACATTCTAACCTCTCAAGATCCAAAGGTAATAAGAATAAGCTTCAGTGCCAAACACAGATATGTTTTGTGCACTTCAACTGCAGGTGCAAATACATTCCAAGATATATTCAAACATGACAAAAGCGTTTTCATAGAGATTAGGAAAGGCACTTATAGAAGCTATCTGTTTTCAAAGTTTGACTTACCACATGGGAATTGAATTTCTCTAGTAGATTTTCTAGAAACTTCTTTGAAGAAAGAAGGGAAGCTTTGTTCAACTGCTCCTGCCTCAAGTCGTAGTCATCATGCATGGGCTATAAAACAAAAAAAAAGTATTCACTGTGCCTTCACATTTCAATCCTCCATCTGTAACAGCTGTAATCCAAAAGCCACTCTCCGAACATAAAAAGCACATCCTACTTCAAGCTCAAGTTCAGCAGGAAATCAGTGTACAACAAGTTATTTTGTGTCTGAACACACTGCAAGCTGAAGGGCAGTCCCTATTTCTACATCTTTCAGTAGCCTGGAGTTCCCACATTCCAAAGTGAAAGCATCTGAAATGTAATACTTACGCACATAAGAGCACAAAGCATGTCAATAGCAGCGTGGGTTACACCGTCATTGTTCCTTTTGAGGGCTTTCACAACCTTCACTCCTAATCGTTCTCGAAATCTTTCAAGAGGAAAGCAAAACCACCAGGATTAGAGAGGATATAAAAATCCTAAAATCAAAATAAAAGTCTAGCCAGTGACCAAAAGGGGCCTGCTCCCAGTGCATTCAGGAAGCCAGAACCTTCGTATTTTCATAAACTTGAGATTCTTCGGTAAGAAAACATTAATACTAACTTCTCTATTAACAATATGCCAAGCACATTCACCAAAATAAAGATATATTTCTTTAGTTACAGGATACTACTTAAAGAGAAACAGAACTTTATGAAAGTCTAAGTGCTTTTGTTACTCTTCACATTGTTCAGTTGTTCCATAGTACCTACTCAGAAATATTTCAAAGAATTTTTCATTTTCAGAACAACATCAGACAGTTTTTCTGCTTCCTTGTGTTTTTTAAGACACAAGCTCCAAGCAGCCTGTGCTTACTGCAGAAGTACAACAGCTTCCTAACACCATTTTATCTTGTGTTGAAATGAGGATAGCAATAACATCAACATACTTTGAGAATGAAGAACTGCCTACTTCAAGGACAGATGAAGGTACATTTTAAAAGTTTTTCCTCTAGAAAAAACATTAAACCATATTTGACTCAAGACAGAGTATTTAGCAAAGGAAGAATGGGCTTTACTTGCTAATGATTACTGGGGATTCTCAAGGTGCATTAAAGCCTGGTGACAGATGCACAGTACTGAAAGCAACTGTGTACAGTCTTCCAGCCTTTTTCAGAAGTGAGTCCTAACTCCATTTCTCAGTGTTAGAGATAAGTTATTAACAGAAGCTCAAGAACTGTGTTCACCTACTACTTCTAAGCCTGAAGAGACTTATCACTTACTTTGGAAGCTGAGTAAAGGCCAGGAAGCCTGCTTTTGAAGCCACTAGTCGTCTCACTGCTTGGAATTGGCTTTCAAGCTCTGCATTAGATGCTGCAATATCTCCCTCTTGGGAGAGCAATGCTGTTATGGCATTATTAATGAGTTTCTCCTTGTTTTCTGAGAACAGACCCTGGTTAAAAAATAGCAATAATTAATTTCTTTATGCATTAGCAACATCCTAAAATGATGAGCAAAGGATTTATTCTTACATCTTGTGTAACTGCATGTAGTACCCCACTGTAGGAAATGTTAGCATTGAACCTGAACACAGCATCTGCAAAGTTACCATCTGGAAGAAGACAACAACAGTTAAGTGCACAGTACCTGACTAAATATCTGGATGCTTTAAAGAGCACTATAAACTCATGTAAGAAGCATTAGCTTACTTGGAGGAGCAGCCAAAAACCTCAGATGAAGGCTCTCTACTTCTTCATCTACAGGCATACTGAGTAATCCCCAACGCTGGCCTTTGTGTGTGGAGGTCATTTTCACACAGACATCTCTATTACCAGAAGCTCTCACTCCATCCAACAAGCTAGCCAAGAGAGAATCTCTGGGTTGGGACAAAGACACACAAATACGATTTATATCAGAGAAGTGATGCCAAAGAACAAAGTTATAAGAAAAATGGGAAATAAAAAATAATCAAATACAAAATGAAAGGCAGCAATACTTGGAATCTCTTACTAATGCTAGTGCCAACAGTTACACCTCTGGAAGAACCCACTAACTTTCAAATATGCCTTTATTCACTGCAAGGAGAGAGCTGACTTATACCCAGTATAGAGCCAGCTGCAGCCTTTCACTAATGGGATAAATTCTAGATTATCTGTTAATGAGTTACACATGTAGCGAGCCAATTCATCCCTGTGCTTTCTGCAAAACCTCACTTAACAGGATTAAACTGTATTACAACTGCAGGAGCACTCAGGGACTATGCTGTTGGTTGTTTTAAATAGAATCAACTAAGACTGTCTCATGCAGAGAGCTCAGAGGGTTCACAGCCTTCACATTTCCATATCACTTAAACTGCGCTTTCTTTCCTTGTCTCAGATGCACTGCTTATCCAAGTACAGCATACACAGAACAATATTGCTTAGGAGAAATAGGCTGTATCTCACTGTCCAACACCCTTCCATGTTCAGCAGAAAACTTCTGGACAGATTTGCTCCAAGTTGGAATGAAGGTAAACAGGAGAGATTTAGTTCCTGTAACAAATCTTGACTTTTAAGCAGCAGACTGCCAGGATAGCAAGGCTTTGAGTTAACACCTCCAAGGGTCAGAGTTTACGGAGGCTGAGAAACCAGAATCACTACAATGGCAAGTTCCATTTGAATTTATAACCCACATGAGCTCCAGTTACCTTTCTGTAGAAGAGTACTTCCGAATTTGTCCTTTGATAAACTCGATGGTGAAAAGCTGGGGATTTTCACAGTCACATACTATTGCAAATACCTAAAAATATGGGACAAGGATCACATTCATGAAGCAGTGTTATTTAGCTACTTTACAAATTAAGGCTGTCATATGAAATTCCTGTCTTTCAGAGCTTCTGTTTGAAGAACTGGTACTGAGAAAGGATGCCTCTTACCTCGCCTAAAGGTTTCAAAGTTGCAATGTTATAGGTAGCTGGATCCCGCTCAACTAGGCAAGCTTCTGTAAGAGCCAGTACTCTTTTCACAGGTTCCTTATAAAACAAGGGAGGCACGTTAGGAAAGAGAATACTTAGTACTTAAAAGGAACCAAATATGTTCAGTCTGGTATGCTTACCGAGTGTCTAGGTGTTATTTTTTGCACAACAAACTCAGCTAAAGATGTTATGGATTCATCATTGCTGTATTTCCCAAAACGAAGATTCAAGTATTGCTCAAATTCTAGGGATTCCTTCCTTATCCGCAGAGAGATACCTATGAAGTTGCCAGCATGCTCTATTGCACTCTTGATAATTTCCTCTCTCTGCTCAGATGCAAATAGGTGCTGCAAATTTTGACAAGAAGAAAAAAAAACAGGTGAAAAATACAGCACAGCTGAAGAAATCACTGTTCCGTAAATAATCCTCCATTATATACCTTACAGTGGAGAATGTTCACAGCAGCTGGGCCTGCCTCTGCTAAGTGCATGGTATAGAGGTATCTATTACACAGGAGAGCCACTATTAAATTTACATTGCCTTTAAAAAAAAAATCTATGGCAACTATTCCTAAAGGATATTCTGCTACACATTAGTGTGCCATTAAAGTAAAGGTCTGCATGACCTGCCTGTCCACCCTTGGCCACAGATCCTGCCAGCCTGGCAGGAGTGAGGAGCTGGACAACCCCAGCTGCTGTCTGCAAGGACTGCTATCCACCCTTGCTAGGCAAGGTTAGGGCAGCTCTGGAGGATTAAGTACATATTGCTGGTTTTATGCCAGAGAAAAGCATGCTGCAGCACAAACAATGTAGAAATCTTGACCCAGGGAATAGTTCTATTTTGTAAGTGCTGACTGAGGTACCTATAGCTAGGAATTAATTTGTGGTTACTAATGTAAAGATGCTTTTCAGCTGCTTGCAGTACAGTACACAGAAAACCTTCAAAGATTTTAAAACCAACATTACATTGCAGTATTTAAAAAAAAAGCAGCTGAGTATTACATCAAAAGTCTAAAGAGGCAACAACATCCCTGATTAATCTATTTCTGAACAGAATCATCAGTTAGGTAGATTAATGACAAACTGCCTGTCACTTCTGCAACTGTGAGAAATGACAGGAAACTCCAAAGTCCACAGTACATTCATATTCACTACCCTAAAAACTAGGTATTTTATGCCCTGGAGTTCTTAAACAAAAAAACCCAAGCCAAAACCGAACTCACAATGAAATCTACCTGTAAGCCTTGAGGCTCCACAACAGGGTCTCAAAAATGTACACACTTGTATGCTCAAACTATGCTGAACCTTCATTATTAAACATGCAGCTATAAACATCCTAAAAACCATACCAAGGTATTTTGGTTTAATACTCACCAATCTGCTAAATCCTCCATAGAGGATACAGAAGCCTCCCTGATAGCCAGTAATATCAACAAAGCCTTCAATGTTTCTGTAGTCATAGGAGCACAGGACTTTATTTGTTGCAGGATCAATTTGGTCAATACCTCCAGGAGTCACTTCCAAAATGACAGGTTTCCTTGTATCACTCCAGTGGTGTTTGTAACAGTTGTACCTCTGCAGAGAGAGCTACTTTTAGACCTCTACACACACTCCTTTACTACCAGCAGTAGTTCTTTTCCTATCCACTAAGTTTCAAAAAATTATATAAATTTCCCTTAATGTCTTATCTATATTAAGAGCACTATGAATCAAAGGAAAGTAGCTGCCATTGACAAGTTATAGCTTAATGCTTTTTGAAGAAAGAACAGCAATCTCAAAACAGCTACTACAAAAGGGAATAAGCTTCTCTTGCTGCAGAAGGTGGTCTACTCACAGACTATGAGCACTACGGTTTGACAAGAAAATAGCTTTTGCACCAGATGCTGTTATACAGCTAATCAAATCAAGATAAGCTTATCACTATAATGCAAATTTTTCATTTCCTGCAGTCACACTCCATTACAAATACAGACTTCCTCAAACCAGCAAAACTTGGGGGTCTGTTCTAAACTCCAGTAAGACAAAGGAGGTCTTTCAGCAGCAATACTATGCTCATGCTTGAATATTTATTCTATGAAATACTTTACGTCACTTAAGGTAACTTTAAGCACTTTAAATGCTATTTTCTATGACCAGAAGACAAAGCCAAATATAAAGTCCAGCTCTATACACTGTCTGGTTTATTACTGTATTACCAAAAATCAGTAAACACAATCTTGTCTGTAATCTGACCTATAAAAATCCACCTAGGAAACATTCCTACATCAAGGGTTGAGGATGTTATGCAGGAAAGCACTGAGTTAGAAAGTAAAGTGGTGTACATACTAAACATTGACTACTGAATCAAAGCTTATGTTTTTCTTCTCCCTTCTCTCCAAATAAGAGCTCCCCATGGCACAGCCCTGTATTTTGGCAGTAGCATTCAGAGTCCATACACCACCATGAGGCTCACTGCCAAGTGAAGAGCACTCAATAGTCTACTGTTGAAAAGGTTCCCTCTGCTTCTGAACAAACTCTCAATTTTCTCTTCTCAAAGAATTCAGATCCAAATTTAGAAAAGCTATTCCAGGTACTGCAAATAGCACAAACATAATAGACATCAACAAACTAGAAGTACTTAGATAATTTCATGAAACTGCACATGATCCAGACAAGCCAGACACTTACCCGTCCTGTGATTTTTCCTTCTGAGAAGTCTGTCCTGAATCTCTGTTTTTAAAAAAGTTAACCATGAATGAATGCAAATATGACAGCCAATCTATCCAGAAAGTCTACACATAAGCTGACCCTATTTTATGGGACTCATACTAAGCTTCCTCAGAAGGCTCATCATTCCACTGCAGTTTAACATATTCAGTATTGTTGCTTTACTCACTGTTTAAAAATCACGCAGTAGTTGCTGCAACTGACAGTAGATCAAGTTCATTAACACAACAGTTCAAAAACTTGCTTCCTTACCTTTTGTGCAGGGAAAGAAGGCATAGTAAACTACCTCAAACAGTAATTCTAACCAAGTACTTACTGCTTGCTTGAAGAAAAAAAAATTAAAAAAAAAATCTTACCAGTGCCTCTGTAAGGAGTTCCGTTCTGTGCTCTGTGGAAAACTTAAGTGTCTCAGACTTTTTTCCACTCCCTTTGCGAAAAGTGAGACTAAATTCTGTTCCTTGTCCTTTTCCAACAGGAGAAATACTACAGATATCTCCATAAGGCCACTAGACAATTGAAAGTAATGAGATCATACTGTTAGTAATTTTAAAGCTACATCTCCTCCATTCAAAACCCCTTAGTACCTATAGTAAATAAGGGTCTGGCTGTAATGAGATGACAGAGCATGCTTGGTGACACTGTGAGCCTGAGCTTCCTGTTTGATACTGTGCAAAGTGAATAAGTGTCCTGACTCCCTTCAGGGACAGAGCTTTACAGTGATCAAACTTATCCCAGTTCCTTTGGAACAGCACTCCCAAAGGCACACTACTACTTACTGGCCAATAAAGACAAACTGCCTAAAAGTACAAACCTACTGGGTATTTGCAGAATTAATGAAGGTAACACAGGTTTTCCATTAAGTGTGCTCTTGTAGCAGCTGCCATATCTTCTGGGTTTTCTGAGATCTTGTCAGACTGGATGGTTCCTGAAGTCTGAATGTCACTATTTGCTCTGGATAATGAACATGAGTCAGAAATCAATTTCAAAAATCCCAGTTACCTGATTTGTAATTTCTAGCGTGTTGGGGTTGTATGTGGTGATGGCGTGGGTTCCAATGGAAAAGACTCGCTTATACCTAGAACACAAAAGAATATAACTTTATCCAGAAGTCACAAAAAAACCCCTGCTGAACTGCAATAATTATGTTAGGAAGCTATATACAAGTCATTGTTAGGAAATGGATATGGAATTTTCTTCATTGCTAGTTTGCAATTTACTCTTGTAACATGTCAAACTCTGTTCTATATATCCATAAAGGGGACATACGAGTCAAATACTACTAAATGTGTTTACCTATACATGTCTAAGTTAATAAGTCAGGATCAAAGACTCCAAACTTGCACTCAAATGTACTACCAGAGCAGAATAAATTCTAAAAAAGACTACATAGATAGGGAATTAAAAAAAGAAAACATTACTGCAATAGTCTAAAGCATCTGTCTGAAGCTGTCTCAGACAACAGTTGTAACATGATATAATCCAATTTACACACCTGGCCACAGTACTGTAACAAGTCAAAATGTTACTATGGCAAAGCCTAATTTTCATCCTCTTGAGGAAAACCAAGGCTAGTAAACCTACTCATGTCACTGAAGCTGTAGTTCTATATGCAGCCAGTTACTGTATCACAGGTATGTTAACTGCCACAGTGCCTGAAGAACAGCTGCAGCAAAGGTAGGGGCCTGTGTTTCAGGAGTAACAGAAACAAGCACCAGCGAGCTAAAGCTAAGAAATTTAGATGCATCAAGTGGAAAGTGGAAGCATTACCATGGTTTCATTTCCCAGACAATCTTCTAAACATATCCTGAACCAATAGAGACTCTAGATATTTCTCAATCTGAAAGTTTTGCAACATAACTAACTGGAGTTTGAAACAGTACATTATTAATGTCTCATTACTTGCACAAACTTCATGTTATAGGGTACTTCTGTCTGGAAGTTGTCTATGTGGAAGCCTGAATCAGAGCCAGTACTATTAAGTATCCTCTGAGTAAAGCACCAGGGTCTGAACATGGATGCCTTTCTTGAATTTGAACCAAATAAAACTATTTTGGCTAGTTGTCCATACTGAAACGGATTCAGTGTAGAAATTTAAGTTTCTGGATAAACTGTGGGTTTGCTTGGGAAAGATATAGTCAACCAGATGACTTGACTAATCTGAATCTGTGCCATATTAGACACTGCATCAGGAAGGAGCAGGTCGTTTCTTCCATCCTTTTCTGCATTCTTGTGTTGCAGCCCCTTCTCTCTCACTTGACAGGTCTGCAGCACAAGCCATCATTTCTGTATAAGGTCAGACCTTGCATAGGCTTCGGATACATTCAGAGCAGCTCCCTCATATCCCTTCTCTAATAATAAGGTCAAGAACATCTGACAGTCCATCTCACAAACTTTACACCCTTCCATTTTCCCTTATTGTTCAAACAAACTGGTGCAAGTTGAAGCCATTACTGACCCAGAGGAGTTTATCTATAGGAATTAAAGCAAGCGCTTATTTTCTTCAAAGCTTAGGAAAAAAATCTGTATTGAACCAATCTACCACCTTAAAGATGTTTAATCTATTTGAAAAATCTATTTGTTTCTCCACAGAGTTCACTTTTCCTTGCTTTTGAAGCAGGTCAAGAGAAGTTATAGTAATGAAGCAGAACATTCAAAGCTCTCTAGCCACTCATAGTTCCACTATATTCAGTCTGCCAGAGAACACTCCAGTTCTTAGTTCATAAGAAAATCCCTTGAACAAACCAACTGTTCCCCCTCCTCTTGTTGCACAATTTAGGTGGATGTTCTGTCTTTAATATTTCTTATAAATGAGGTTTGTTTAAGCTCTTTATAACAGCATATCACAAGCAATAAGGTTTTGCTCACTCAACCTACTACGAGCTTCACAGTGCTTTGTGGCAGAGTAAGATCCTGCAATGATCACACAAAATTCAAGACCAGCTTCCAATCATTCTGCTCCTTCCTTTTCTCCCCTCATGCCCAAGCCTGCATTTCAAGGTCTAGGAAGCATATTTTTTATCCATCATTCCAAATATGTGATGTGACATGGAACACAAGACAGAACAGCAGATTTGCTGAGTTACCATCTCCCTTGTCTCCTCTCCCTAAGTAAATTCAGAAGACCCAAGTCATGTTGCATGAGCAGAGGAAACTTAGAAGTCAGTTCTTACATGTGGCCTAAACATACTCTTATCTAGAACTCCACCTTTAAATATACAAGGAAGATATTTATACCTCTAGGCCTTGAAGAGTTATTCTTTAATCACCTCTCAAACTACTCTGCAGTACATCTAATGCTGGGCTGTTTTGAGAAGAGTTGAAGCAAGAGTCCTCTTCCCAGTAAAAAAGACTACTGCCTATTCTCCAGTTTCTTCAAAGCACCATAGAAGTCTTTTTTAATCAGGATGAACCTGGTAGACAAATTTCACATCACCACACTCAATAGAGAGACAGTGTTCATTAATTTTAGAGACTAATTTCACATATTAACACTGGAGCATCATCATCTGTACTCCTAGAAAGTATTTTAACTGACACACACAGAGCCCATACTCCAAGTGACAAATCCTATGAAAAGTCAAAGTGATTCAGGCTGATTTAGCACCACACATTAAGTTACTGCTTTTTTTGATGTTATCCACAGACCATACTGAGAATGGATAACTATGAAATCCACTATAAGTGAACATTAGAATTCAAACATAAAAGTACTAAAAGCCATACAAGCTTTTGCTGCAATGTAACGAAAGGCAACTACTCACTATGTAATTTCCTCTTCATTATAAGAGAAGTAATATGCCACTGAATTTTTAAACTAAACCTCTGGCTTAGACTTAGCCTGACTTCACAGTTTATCAGAAAGCTACCATCAAAGTTCAAGATGATCCTACTCTAACTTCAACAGCTTGAATCAGGCTCTGTAATGAAACATATCAGGCAAAAGAAGAAATCTGAGGGTTATGTATTTAATTTTTACCAAGTGGCTCAAATCACACACAACACACCTGCATATATGCCACAGAAAATTCTGATGGAGAGACCAGACATTTTCTCTTGGGCATCAGAAAGATCAGGAGGGACAAACTCTTCTAATGTTCTACCCAGACACAGTATCTTATTATTACTAAAGGAAAGAGTTTATTCACCCATGCTCACACAATTCCAAATGCAATGATCATAACTCAGGTAAGACTCAATTTACACAAGTATTAGATAGAATTCTGTTAAAGTAAATACAGAATTTATTTCAAGTCAAACAAGAATCTGTCCTGGTAGAAGAAAAATTTTGCCCTCAGAGAGCTGCTCAGTCCAGTCTGGACTCTGAACTGCCCAGAGCTTTAATTTTTGCTGACAAATAGGCAGAGAGCTCTTTATGTTAGACACTGTATCCCAATGTATGGCTCTTCAAACCACAATGGTAAGATCTACGAGTGCTGCTCCTTATATCCCATCCTCTTTCCTTCCCAGTATGCCCAACCTTTGATAGGACAAATTGCTAGACAACAAAAAAAAAACAGTTTCAATTTACTGGTCAAAGAACAGATTCAGACCTCACCTCAGTTATGGTAATTTAATGGAGAGTTTCATTAGATGTTCCCTAGCTTCTGCAGACAGAAGCATCACTGAAAATTCATTTTTAGATCAAAGGGCTGAAGTTTATTTCTATTAACAGAATTCTTCAGTAGTTTAATAGATAATGTATTACACAACATGTTAAGTATACATGTGGACTAGTGACCCTCATCTACATTACTACATAAGACACTATTCCTCCCCAAACCTGCTCTGAGAAGAGGCATTTCCACTTTCAATTTAGTGCTTTATATATTAAGTTCAAGAGACTCAGAAGGTGAGTAAGTCAGCTGGTCCATTTCAGTGCTACACTGAAGCGTGGGAACATGCACACAGGAATGCTAAAATGCAATGTTTAAAATTCAAACTGATTCTAGTGAAAATACATTCCATTCAGAAACTGATCAGCAGGAACCTTTAGTTCAATTCTCCTTCATCAGTTGCATGCACTTAAATTCAGTTACAGGGAGAAGTGTCACACAAAATATTTAAAAAAAAACAAAAAAAACCAACAAAATAAACAAATTTCAAACCACTTACTTTCCCCTCCATGAATGTTTTGTTGTGTAGAAACAAGCAAGATCTCTGTTTTCTCTAATTATATTCATTCTGCGCCAAGACCTGAAAACAAAGCAGACATCCTGTTAGTACTCAGGATTTTTATTTAAAACAAAAGTTCACTGATCATCAATGTGCTTCAAGACAAAAAAAATGGACTTTTAAACACTCAAGTCACTGCTTTATCGATTCCACATACCAAAGAAATATCTATTAGGAATACTTAAGTTTATCAAACAATGTGTGGACTAAGTTGCACATGAATTATTAGTTTCTCCATGGAATTTGTTACACTAGCTACTCTCTAACAGTACCAGGTTGCAGTAACCTATGCCTCACTCTGCTTTTACTGCACCTTTGTACATTCACATTGAAGTGCATTTTGTCATCTCCAGAATACTTTACTCTTGAAAATTGTTTAGTATCAAAGTTATTTGAGCACCCTATATCCATAACTCTAGCTAAGCCAAATTCCTATTGCAATTTTAAAATAAATTGCAAGGAGATATCTGCATATCAGCTGGTTCCAGTCTCAAACAGAATTTGAAATTGAGAAACTTACATATCAGCTAAGCATTGTGATTAAAGAGCTGACTAAGGAACCTTCCTGTACTTAAGCAATCTCACCACTAAGATCCTGACATGCTTATTTCACATAGGAAATGTGCTTATTTCCTACACACACATGCAGGATTTAGTGAAACTTGCCCACAACTGCTTGAGTGGATCACTGCTTCAGGAGCTGCTCAGTTCTAAGCAATGCTTCTGAATAGCACCATCTTCCATTACTGAAACGGATGCATGGTCAGTACTTAGGAAACTTTCCTTTTACTTCATGATGCAAGGCACTTAATCAGGGAATGTCTGCTTAAGTACAGGAGTGAAGCTGTCAAGCTCAGTTCACTGCTATTGTATTAGTTTTATTTTAAATGTGTCACAACAGGCTTCTCTGTTATTAATAACTGGCACTACTCTCAGGTTCACACCATTAAGGCGGTGGCATCCCCAAAACATGGGGCACTTAGGGCAGTCTGCAAGAACTCATACAGAGCTTGCCTGAGGCAGCTCTCTAAACAACCCAACCCCAGTCAGTATCCCTCTGAAAGGTAGATTACAATCCCAGTTATCTTTTTACATTCAACTAACTCTACTTGATTTGGCAAAAGCTTTCTTACTTTGAGATGGTTGACCTGTAACATTACCTCATCGCTAATTTCTACCCTCTACAACTCCAGGCTATTTTCTTTCTGAGCAAAGACTGCAGTTATGGAGTCATGAGCATGAAGAATGGATAGCCTGATTGAAATGAACTCGAGAATTCCTTCCCTCAGGTGAAGAACCAGCACAATCATCACTACCTACTGAAGAGAACTTGAAGTACTGCCTCTGGAAAGAGAGAAAAGCGGTATTTACATGATTTAAGTCAAACTTTCAGAGTTAATACTGCAATGACTTGTGGCAAGTTAAACTCTCTAAATCAAATTTTGGAAACAAAGTTTCAGGAGGGGCAGGCTATTCAACAGCATTATTACTACTGATTGCTGACACCTACCTGGACTTATGCAAAGCGTTTAACACTGTCCTGCATGACATTCTTGCCTCTAGACAGGTGGACAGCTCAGTGGATAGGGAATTGGCTGGATGGTTGCACTCTAGGAGCTGCAGCCAATAGCTCAATGTCCAAGTGGAGAACAGTGACAAGTGGCATTCCTCAGAGGTCAGTATTTGCACTGGCACTGCTTTAACATCTTTGTCAGTGACATGGACAGTGAACCCTCAGCGAGTTTGTTCATGATACCAACCTGTGTGGAGAGGTTCACAGGAGGGAAGGGATGCCACCCCAAGGGACCTGGACAGGCGTGAGAGAGGGGCCTGTGGGAACCTCATGAACTTCAACAAGGCCAAGTGCAAGGTCCTGCACCTGCATCAGGGCAATCCCAAGCACAAATACAGGCACTGAAAATGGCTTGAGAGCAGTTTTGAGGAGGACTTCAGGGTCTGAGTGGACAAGAAGCCTGATATGGCCCAGCAATGTGCACTCACAGCACAGACAGCCAAACATATCCTGGGCTGCATCAAAATCAGCATGAGCAGAAGGTCATGGGCAGGGAGGTTAGAAATACATGTTCTTTGAGGTCTTTTCCAACCCAAAGCATTCTGTGACTATTCCTCAAATTCATTTCACCTGATTTAAGAACTATATTGTATTACTATTGCCATGAATAGGAATCAAAACAGAACTGTCTATCCAAACTACTTACTGTACAGTAGCACAGCTCAGCTCTGATCATTTTGTGTTACAAAGTTATCTTTCAGAACAAAGTGCCAGACACTCCATCTTCATTCCTCTCTTTCAAAGCCATTTTCTTGACATTGACTAATGTATTAGTAAAAATAAAATAAGAGGCTTATAACAAGACTAACTCCACTAAGCATGGGATTAAAAGATCTATTTATTTGTAATTCCAGTTTCACCAATACCAGACTCCTTTGACCAGCTCCATTCAGTCTCCCAAACCTGAACACCACTAGCTCTAGAATATTTAAAGCAAGATGTTCTCACAATTGGAAACATCTGATCTTAATAACAGAGAACTGAGAAACACATTTATGAACTACCAGCAGCCTCCAGTAATTTCAACACCAGCATCAGGATACTGATACTTGAAGTATTCTACATTAAGTGGAAGTGACAAATTCACTGGACTTTTTTGTTTAGATCAAAACTACTAAAATTATTCAGTTTTGATGCTTTACTCACTACATTTCTGGACAGTGATTGTCACTATTCCTCCCACCACAGAGGCAATATACACCAAAATCTAGTAACAACTATTTCTTGTACACTTTTTCCAGCAGTTTAACAGAGAGAAAGGCCAACAATAGCCCAGTGTTCTGAGCTGCTATGTGGAAGTCCAGCAATCTTTTTTCAGTTGTCTCTAGTTCCACAGTAAAAGCAAGATAAAAAAATAGCTCATGCCAAAGACATTTTAGAAGAAACCAATTTTTTTTCCTTCACTGGTTCTGACAGAAACAGCGTGGCCATCATTCATACTGTACTATCTATAATGTGATACACTGTAATTTTAGCACCTAAGACAGTATAACCATTGACTTTGCAGAACACTCCAGGATTTATGATTAATCAAGTTTAGCCATATTGCCAGTGTAAGCTATAGTGGCCTGTTGAGTCATATCATGTTCATTTCCTAAAATAAGTGAACATTGTTCTTACCTTTCCCTCTTCTTCCTGTACTCAAGATACCTTTAAAAAGCTAACTGATTTTATACCAACATTTAGTTGAATTTGTTACATCACTCATAAAAGCACTCATGACAGTAAGGCTTCAATTTTAATAATCATCTTAAGTGTCCTGGGGTACGTAGCACTAGAAAAATCACAACTTCAGTGGTTGTTTTGCACACCTGGCAGCACAGCCATTGCATATGCCATACTCATGGCTCTCAAGGGTTTGATACCAGAGGGATACCCAGTTCAGCTGTTCTATTGCCACTGGAGCAGAGGCAACAAGTACTGTGGAAGTAGCAGTTTATAAACATGTTTTGTCTGGTTGAGAGAGAGCCCATGCTGAACTCAGAGTCTGTTTAGACAATCTGAGGCTCCTGCAGGCAAAATATTGTCTCCAGCTTGCAACTTCTTCTGGGAGCCTAACCAAAGCAACTCCTCCAAAATATGCCCTGGATATTTTAATCAGCTCTTTCACAGGACAGAAGTTCAGCAATACTTTCCTATTTGGTTCATTTAGTGCCGTAAATAGCAGTGAAACAGCTTTGGGGGAAGAGCTGAAACCACATTTTTGCATGGCTCATGCACCAGAAATAGCAACCCCTTAAACTAAGGGGCCTGAACTGCTCCCAGGACTCCCCCTGCCTCACAGTGTAAGTTAGACTGAATCATAGAACAGTTTGAGCTCAAAAGGGCCTTTTACATGAGCAGGTATATTACACAAGCTGCACTCAACTTGCATGCACTTTTCCATCATTTCACATTCTTCAGACAAAACTACCATCTAGGAAAACAATCTATTTCAGGAAATGGAGACAAGTCAGTCTCAAAGTAGCACTTGTAGAGTGAGAAACAAAGCTGTGACCTTGCAGGCATCAAAGCAACAGGCATATCTGTAATTATACATAAGTGTCCTTCAGTTTAAACGAAGTCAGAAGTTTGGACGTGGGTCCAAAGTCTAGTGCAGAACTCAGATTGACTTTTTCCTGATCATATTAGTCCTCTATTATTACAAAACTTCAGATCTTTCTTAAATGAAGGTTTAACTAATGCTAAGGTAGGATTTGGAGCCTCACACGGAATTATTACTGTTTTTCAGTGGGGGGAAAGAGGAAGAGAAATGCTGATAAGAAACTGAGATTTCTTGTTAAAAATGTATTCCAGCATGGTGCAATACAAGTTAGAATTCCTGGAAAGTCTTTAGTACACAGGGAGAGATACTCATAGCAAGCTCAAGTGTGACTTTTCTGAGAAAAGACATACTATGAGCATAAAATAAGGAATCAACTAGAAAAAAAGAGAACAAAGCACTAAAAAAAAATCCCCAAGGTTCAGTTAATCTGTGGTTCTACATAGCTATCTTCTAGCTTAGAAGTCTGGAGCCTGACTTCCAGTCCCCTACACCTCTGTAGCTTTAAAGGCATTATTTAAATAAGTGAGTTTTTCTGCACCAAAATGTTTCAGCTGTCTGGGTTTCATCTGCCTCTTCCACTGCTGTGTGCACTCCCTGGCAGAGTTTTACCTTCAGACAGATGCTTTTTAACAAGCACTAAACTTTTTTCTCTTCCCAGAACAGTACTCTTCTCTTAAAGTACTACAGTCTAATTAGCTGTGGAAACTGAGATTTCTTAAGCTGTTGTGCAGGAACTCTCAGTCCTTTTTGTAAGAGGAGAAAGAGGTAAGTCCCACCAGATCCCTAGAAGAGGCTCAGTGTATTCTGCCTCAGTGATAGCAGAAATCTCACCTTCAGTGATCCAAGACAGAAACAGGCTGAGAATTTTTACCTTACAACTACTAGAAATGATGGTGATGATATTAGTGTGCATCCTCCAGGTGACTGCTTCCACTTCCTCACTGAGAACAGGCATCAAAGACAAAAACAAGTGTGGAAGATTCTGTTTTAGTTTTCCATCTACCTTAACATTCTGAACTAATCTGATTCACCAGTTAGACAGGTGAGTATCAGAATAAAAGGGTTTACTCACTAATGGGGGGAAGTAAAAAAAGTGTTCCTTTTGGTCAGAGTGTAGCCATCTTGCCATATTTCTTCAGAATATTGTTCTATTGGTGAGGCAAGACAGTTGTTAATTTCTTTTGACATGAGAGTAGATTTTTGGAAGCAGATCAAGAGGTTGAATAGTTGAAGGTTAACACCTCAAGACACGGTTGAATGCCAGCTGAAGAACTATTAAGTCAGTAAGCTTCACTTACTGAGTTTCAAACAGAAGGTAAAACCAAAGTCTCCTCCTCAGTCTGAAACACAGATCTGGGCCTCCAGACCAATCCCCAGCACAACACTTAAAATCTGGAAACACACAGTGATTCAGTCCCTCAGGACAAATACGTGTTTGGAAACTATGAAAAATGCCACATGACACAGAGAGGATCAAGCAATACCTATGAAATAAGTATTCTTAGAAATGTATTCCAACAAAGCTAAAATTCAAGGATAAAGTTCCTAGAAAGTCTACACCACTCAGGGACAGAAACACAGCTCTGAGTCTCCAAACACTCAGAAATTTGTAGTGAGTGGGAAAAACTGTCAGTAAGAATAGAAATGAGACAGTAGTTTCTAGTTAAGTGTTCTGGCACTTGGCTGCCTACAGCAGGCAGCAATTAGACCAAGCTGCATATCTATGAACTGAGCAAGCCAGAGCCAAGCAGTTTGTACTCCTGATGATCCTGTTATTTTGAGCTTATTCACGGCAGACTGTTAGAAGAGCATCTTCCCAACACAATCTGAAAATGAAACTCGAGTCAGCAGCAGTCCCTTGAAGAGCCTCCCTTCTTTTCTACATATCTCACAACATGCACGTTGCCAATGTAAACAACTAATGGCCAAGAAAAGACTTTAAAGAACTTAAGTTCTAAAATAAGGAATATTTTCTGAAATTCAGTATTATTTAATCTGTGCTAAGTAAGAGGAAACAAAGCAGTTGGCTACTCAACTTCATCTTCTCAGACCATCACAGATGAGAAGAGTACAGAAAAAGGGAAAATACATTTCAGATTACATTAACTTCAAAAGCAGCCACAGAGCAGAGATGAAGTGCATTAATAGGAAGTCCTCAAATCAACTTACATGCCTGTGTTTCCCCCCAAGCAGAATGCTCAAACATTGCCTCAGCTTGAGAGTGCCATGCTGAAAAGAGAAAAAAATCCTTCCCCTGCAAACTGAAGTGCTAAGACAACATTTTTACAGTCCAGAGCTTAATCCTCAGCAGAGATACAGCTATCAAGGTGCAAGCTCCACTCCACCCACCAGGAAAACCTGTCCCAAACACTGCTGGCAGCTCACTGCAGACAGAACACCACTCAGGATACCTACTTGTTCAGACTTTCAGAAAACAAAAAGCAAGTGAAAAGCATCCACGAGAGAAATTCAAATACTCTTGGAAAAATAAACACATTAAGGGCAGATTTTCTGAAAGATGCATTTAGTTCTACTTATGCTCATCAGGGATACTGTTACCACTCAAAAAAGAAATCAAATCTCATCTCTGAGCACAAATCTCCACATCTCTCTCACCCTTCATAAATTATTTCCCAAAGCATCTCATGATGGGTACATTTTTGTCTGAGGCCAGGAGGAGGTAAATAACGTATATTTTCTTAATGGACACGCCAGCACTCATGGGAGAAAGAGGACAAGCCGTGCCCGGCGGCCACAGCAGCCGCACCAGGTGCGGGCACTCCGCTGAGCCCCAGCAGGCTGGGGCTGGGGCTGGGAGGAACCCAGCGCTGCTCCGCTCGGGTGCAGGAAGCGAAGGGCTGGAGCGGGAGCACAGGCACCGCGCTGGGGACGAGGGGCGGCTCCGCCGGGGCAGCACCAGCCCCGGGGCAGGGAGCGCTGCCCCCAGCCCTGCCCGGCCCCGAGCAAGGGAGCGGGGCCGCCCCCTTACCTCCCTTCCCCTTCCNGGCCCGCCCCGCCCGGCCTCCCTCCCTCTTTCCTTCTCTCCCTTCCTCCCTGCCTCCTTCCTTCCCAACCCTGCTCCCCACCTACCCTCGGCCGCTGCCCTGCCCTGCCCTGCCCTCCCCTCCCCTGCCCTCCGGGCCGCGACTCACCGAGACCACGCCCAGCCACC
>VWZD01011930.1:120481-185499 GCA_013396695.1 Sakesphorus luctuosus | reverse complement strand
CCCCTCCCCCTCCCCCTCCCCCCCCCGCCGCTGGGCTTACCTGGCCGGGGAGCCCGCGCTGCCCGGACCTGCCCCACCAGCAGTGCGCTCGCTGTCCCAGCGATCGGGGCGCTCGCCCCGCAGCTGGCCGGGGGCGGCAGCCGCTACTCCGCTCCCTCCGCCTCAGAGCCTGGCGCTGGAGGCCGCCATCTTAGCGCGGGCAGCGACACCGCCCCCGGCGCAGCCGCCGTACGGTCACGGGACGCGATCACCTGACGGGCCCGGCCCGCCCCGCCCGGCCTCCCTCCCTCTTTCCTTCTCTCCCTTCCTCCCTGCCTCCTTCCTTCCCAACCCTGCTCCCCACCTACCCTCGGCCGCTGCCCTGCCCTGCCCTGCCCTCCCCTCCCCTGCCCTCCGGGCAGCGCCTCCCCGCGCACGCGCCGAGGCGCCGGGGGCAAAGGGGCGCCCTCCATTCCCCTCAGGAATGTCCTTTGCCCTCCTCCTCCTCCCGCCCGAGCCTGTGCGCCGGCCACCCGGGAAAAGGGCGTGTCGAACAATCAAAAGACGCTTTTTAATTGTCACTCGTGTCATTTGTGCGGTTTTAAGAGTAATGTTAAGTGCTGCTGGGGCTGAATCCCTGCGCTGTGTGGTCAGCGGGACCAGCCTGGGGAGCGCTGACGGGACTGGAGCGCCCCAAACTTCCCCATGGGCTGTACCCAAAGTGTGGCAAATCCATGGCAGCGTTGTAACATCTCCTTAAAATTCTCCATGAATTTTATGTTTCATGAATACTGCGGGTACTTGAATATTTTGAAACACGACTCGTGCCAGAACGTGGTCTTGCCATGGGCTTCCCTTTAAAATAGTGTCATTAGAATCTGCAGATGAAGAGGGAAATGACAAACAAAGTGTAACTGGAACTAATTATCTTGGCGGAAAAAAAGATCAAAATCACAGGGAGTCAATTACTATTTTTTAAATACCATTTTCATTGTCATAAACTATTGTGCCTTACATTTTACACGAGGTACTTAAATACTAGTAAGTCAAGTCATTCTTTTGCTAACTCCAGTTCTATGAATCTGGGACACCATTGTAAAATAGTGCTAATGGGAAAATAACATTACTTTTGGGAAGCTGAGAAACTGCTTTTGGTTACAGAACTTCCAGAGGGAGGAAAAAAGATTTAATGTTTTATTAACGTGCTAGGAATTGCAGAACTCTGACTTCAGAGGGAGGTCGTATGACTCAGAAGAGTTTCTCTGGCTGAGTGCGTGGAACAGTTTTTGGACAGGCTTGGAGCAATTTATGGGTTTGTTGATTAGTTGGCTCAGATGATTTTTTGTTTAGGGAGGTTATATTTTGTCTTTGTACTTTTTTGTGGTGTTAATATAGGTAGGTAAAACATCAAGTAAGCAGCAGCTTGTTAGATATGTTTATTACTTGAAAACAAAGAATGTCATTTCCATACTAGTGTTTAAAAAGTAGTAATCAAAATTTTCATAGATTTTAATCAGACAGTGGAGATTATACTTCAATATATTTATTCAGCCCAAGGTAGTATTTCAGTAACTGTGTTTCCCTCTATTTTTGGGCATGCTTTTGTCTAAGTAGTGATGTTATCTTTGATTGTGATGCAAACAACTGAGGAAAGGAAAGGAGGACACAGATTGAGTGAGAAAATAAGAGAGAAAGTGAAATAATAATTTTGAAATTATTATTCAGAGAAAAAGCAAACAAAGTTTTGATGCCTTCTTGAAAGATAAAATATTATATTGCTTCAATCCACTTTGGAGAAGCAAACTCATTTCCGCTACATCTTTCGTATGGAGTAATGCAAATGTCAGTCTGACCTTGGCTGTTTAATACTTTCATTTCCAAAAGAGTTCAGGCCACTTCCAATCTAGAGAGCAAGGTCTCTCCTTACCATCCTATTATTGAAATCTGGAAGGAATGAAGAGTTCTGGTCCGCTGCTAAATAATGAATACTCCACTGGCTATTTCTGTGGCCAGTGCCTGTTCTGCCAGGCTGTGGTTTGGGATGGCTGAATTCTTCAAGCACCTCAGTACAGACACAGGGGAGAGGCAACGCTGAGATTCTCTGCAGCAGCAGTAAATGCAGTGTTTGTAAATACAGCCTGTAATAGCAGAGATCCTAATGTTTGTAAAGCAGATATATTGTGGCTTATAGCAATAACAAGTTTTTACCTAGCCTGCAAGCAGCAAGCAAAGGACAAATTAACTTCCTTTCTTAATACTGTTCCTAATGATAGGTCAGAACGTTTTGTCACCTGTTTAGAGAAAGGAGAGATTCTCCCACCCTTCCTTGTCTTACAAGAAAATAAGTTCCTACTAGAATTGGGAATAGTTACTTCTTCACAATAAATTCCCAGTGTTGGAGGGTACAGGACTATCCACTCTGAGATTAACTGCTGTTTTTCTGCCATGAAATAATAAGGACCTATCCAGGCTTCTTAAAGACTGTGTCTAAGTGGTATACCACAGCTTAGTATAAATTTAGGATAATTAGGAGGAAATATGCTTAATAATTGTAATTTTTATTTGACCAAGTAACAATAACAATAATCCTTTAATCCTTTGATGACTAATCATAGGACTTGAGTGAGAGAGGACAACAAAAATATTTGTGAAAGGAACAAGGGGAAGATAAACATGCAAGTCCCACCTGAAACTAATTGAATACCAGGCCTTTGAAAACCTCTGTCCTGAATCTTGTCACTTTTACTCCTAATTTATGGCAGATGCCAAAATGCAAGTTATACAGAGGGCCTTCTGGAAATCAGACCCACATTGCTGCATCAGTCTGTGTTCTACTCTTTGTTATCCCAAAGATGCATTAAGACAATTTGCCAGCAGTTCAAAGCTCACATCAAATTTTTATGTACCATGACATGTTTTGTCTAAGAATAAATGCAGGTAGTATTGATAATTTATCTTCTCTGTGCCATTAATTAAAGGAAACTTCTGGATGCTCCCCATTAATAATTCTGAAATTCTTGATAGACTTGTTAAATGATAACTTGTTTGTTATCTCAGCTAAGAGCTTGCTAATAACTGTAGCTTGGGCTAATTAGCTCCATGATAAATTTTGTTGAATTATTAATAAGCATCCTCAGTAAACTGATTCATGCCAGTCTGTATTCATATTCATGGCATTCCTTTGGGCTACAATAACTCCTTTTCTGTTTGGATAATCCTTTCATCTTGGCTTCTACATGTGTGCAGTAAGTGCTCCTGTAACAACTTTTGATCTCTTCATCCACCTATAGCCTTGTGTAGCCTGGTCCTTTTGGTGTGTCTTTGGAAGGTAATCTACAGATTATCTTTTAACTCTTTTGCCTTCCAATAGATAGGTTCCAATATTAGTTGAAATCAAGTTTTGGTAGTTTATGTGGGTACATCTGGTGTAAAAAAAGTGAATAAAACAGATTTACTTAATATCTCAGATATCATTCATAGTAAAAGAAGTCTTTTCATGGACTTAAATCACAATGCACAATGATGTAAGAGCTACTAAGAGAATGACATTATTAAAAAGTGTGGTTATATTTTTTTAAAGGAAAAAGTAAAGGAGAAAGGTATTGTTTATTGCATTTAAAAGAAAATAGCAACCATTTCATAGAGCAAATCTTTGACTACCTTCTCTTTTGACTGCATTTAGCCAGTTTGTACACATCTGAAGAAACTCTGTACATACATGTTCAGTGAAAGCCAAGATAAAATATGACAGTGAAAACTTCCATATACTTATTTCATCATGGGGATGCTTCAGCTTAGCATTGCAAGTCTGCTTAAGGTAAGCTGCCCTTTGAAATGTCTGGCTCTTGGGGACCATTTTGGGACAGAAGGTGCTGCAGATGTCCCACTCAGTGTTTGTTTCCTCTGTTGACACACAGCCCACGCAGTGGAATGGTCTGAAACCCAGAGAGGTGTTCAAGAAGCAGTACAGACTCTGAGAAAGGCAAGGGGCCTAAGCACAGAGAAAATTGAAATATAGGAAAGGAAGACCAGAAAAACTTGGAACATAGGAAAAGAAGACCAGAACTAGAGAGCTAAGGCTAAGGTGGTAGGAGTGGGTTTTGCATTTGGGAATCATAGGATGGATAAAGGTCTGGAACAGCTGAGGGAGGAGGGTGTGGTGATCAGTCAGCTCTGACAGGCCAGACCTGAGAACTGGGAAGATAGGAAGTGCTGTAAGACTACGATTCTGGAAAATTTTACTGTGAATGGAACAAATTCTTATGTAGGGAGAAGAGGACTTCTCAAGAAGACTGGTACAGACAACTCACTGAAGAGGGAAAGAAAAAGAAGAAGAGTAAGGAAATACCTTGAAATACTTAGATCTGGCATAGGGAAACAATGATACAAGTAGCTGAGGAGAAGGACGGGGAATGTTTGGGGAAGGAGACAGGGGCTGAGCTGAGGCATAGAAGCTGAATCAACATAGGGTGCTAGGAAGATTCAAATGAAGAAGCAATGAGCAGGAGTAAGGGCTTACCAGAGCAACAGGCTGAAAAACACAGGACAAAAGAGGCAGTACCCACAATAGTCTGCTGAACTAAAAACCACAGTTTCTCCAGGATAACTCAGGAAACCTAATGCCCATAGGTATTTAATATCCTCTCTAGTAGATGCCAATTTAATTCTTTTAGTTGCTGTTAATACTCTTGTGTTGCAGTTGTAGATGTAGTATATGATATAATCATAATTATGTGTTTTTTAAAAATCTACCTAGAGAATTATACATTTACACATGTAAACAACTATGCAATATTGACATTGTAAAACCAGAAGTATCTGAGAGTTAAAAATTCCAGAAGATTAGGATTGCCTTTGCAAATAGTTGCATGCTTATGTACCATGTTTTTCCATGGGAACTTTGCCTTCTTCACTCCCTGAGATGAAAGGACTCATTGAATCCACATGCATGCTATCCTGTGTTGTATCACATTGCTCAGTTGGTTGGCCCAAGATTTATTTATTGTCTTCTATACCAACTCTGTTATTCAACCTTCAGATTTATTCATTTCCATATTGACATTTCTGTGACATTCCTCAATCCTCTGAATGCTCTAGGAGTATGAATTAATTTATTTTCACAATATCCTTCTGCTTTTAATGTTTGACTAGTTGAGAGTACATTACTGTTTCTTTTTCTGCATAGTCTTCAGTGTAACTTCCAAGTATCCCAGCACAACCTTTAAAAATTATGTGCTTTTTAGCAGAAAAACACTTCTCCTGTGGAGAAAAAAAGAGGCTGCAAAATTGCTCTTTGATCTCTCCCTGTCTCTCTTTATGGGCAGGAGAACCAAAGCAGATGACAGTGAACCTTGCAGGCTTAGTCAATGTATTGATCTAGGTGACCATGTGTCATATCAGGTTTTACATGTCTTATTTATTTGAGGACATGCTCCTATATTATGAAATTCACATACTTAAGACATTGAATTGTCAACTTTTTTGTCAATTTTTTTGTTAAATGTTGCTTCTTACTGAAACAGCTAAGTTAAATTGAAATGCTAGCTCAGGAGTAGGAATGCTACTAATTTGAGAAACTGGACATCGACAGAGTGGCCAAGATTTATGTTCAGCAATTAGTGTAACAAAAAAAGAAAAAAAAGTTTAAAAAAAGTGATTTTGAGCACTCAGGTGTTTCGGGAGCAAAGTGAATTATTGAGACAGTGAAAAAATTCAGTCAGGAATTTTTAGTAGAACTGCTCAGAATTTGGTCATCTAAAACCGAAAGGACATCTGAAAAACAAATAACAGGTTTTCTGCTTATGCAATACAGTCTTCAATCAGCAAGAGTTATGAAGAAGTCACTTATATACTCTTGACTCCCCATTGCAGCCTATACAGCATACAGAGGAAAAGGGAGCACTAATTCTCTGATTCCCTAGCCTGGGGAAAAATCCCAGAATTGGAAAGGAGTGAGATTATAAAGCCCAATTGAAATAATTGTGGACAAAGCAACAAAGGAATTCTTTACCTTGCCCACAGTGCCTTAGAGAATCAGAAAAGTCTTACTATTTTTGGAGAGTAAGAATGTTCCTGTTAATATCCAGTCTTCCTTCCATCAAAAATTGTTCATGAAGAGCAGAGAAGATTATGACATAACTTGCAGACCAAGATTTTGAAATTATAGCCTTGTGAAAGAATGTGAATCATAAAAAATCTTTCCTTTTTCCTTTTTTTTTAAACATTCCCATTGTCCGGCACTGTGCTCTTCACCATTTAAAACGACTGGTAGCTGAGAAATCCAGACTAGCCATTTATGAATGATACGTCTGCAAGGTGGTTTTGCAAAAACAAAAGAACATTTTGTGGCCTAATAACATTCCCTAACTCTTAATTCATCTGTGAATAGATCACTGCCCATAACAGCATAAGGATGAAAAGGCTTCTGGCTGAAAGATCTAAGTTGCATAGTATGTGAAAGTTGTATTGTTTTTATAACCATTTAATCTTAAGCATTTTCTATATACCAGTGACAACCCCCACCTCAACACTAGTTAATCCCCTATGTGCAGGATCCACAAGTAGAACACGTTTTCATGATGGATTTAAAGAAATGTATTTTGGTTTCATAAAAGTTCAATTAAGCAAGATAATTTAATAATAAAACAAAGAGTCTAATCATCTGTTTACTGGTACACAGGCAGTCCACGTCAGTTCGAAAGCTGTTTTGCTGAGCTGTGTTCAACTTCTTGAAGCATTCAGTTGTTTCATCAGGAGATGTCACCAGACACCCCTGGCTCCACCATGGCACAGAAAATGGGATGCTCAACATCTGCTGCTTTCCAGATTTTGGATGCTGCTGCTTAGTATTTACCCCTGCTTTTCAAAGAAACAGTTTACAACTACTTCAAAGGTTAGTATAGCCTTGTGTATATGTGGTTTCTAGTATGCACATCTTAGTAGGCAACTTAAGCTGCTCTCTCCCCACCCCACCCCTTTTTGCCATGGAAAACTGAAAATTAACTGTAGTGACTTTACTTTCACCCCACTTCACTCAGAATACCTAAAAATCACCATCAACCGTATTTTAAACTATATTCCTATGTGTAGCTTTACATCTTGGTGTAACTTTCCACTGCAAAGAATGGCCCACAAAGCCACCCTGTCCCTGGATGGCAGAGTTGGTGTGCCACACACTGATGGCACAAGGTGCATCTGATTTAACTGGTATTTAAACCTGAAACTCCTGAGGGAGAGAGGAAAAGCCTTGATCCTGGGAGCTGTGCCACCTCCCTGATGCAGACAGATCTCAGATCTGAAAGGTCATGCACAATTACCCTGGAGTCCCTGACTCTGAATCTCCAAATAATGACCAACATAATGCAGGCTCTCCCTTTCCCTCTGACAACTTTCAGGACTTGATAATGGAGTCCTTGACAACCATTGCATCATGTTTGTGTTGTGATTTCAGCATAATGCTATATCACTCTTCTAAATAAAAGTACAGTGTAATGTCAAATATCTACAAATAAGTAATTCTGGTATTAAAACATTAAAGCCTCCTGCCATCTCAGACGTGTTGGGTGGACCAGAGCCTGGAGGCAGGCAGCCACCAAGTCTCCTTGGTACTACAGAGCCAACAAGCTCCAGCTGGCCCACAGGTCACTGACCTCCTTGTCCCTGTAGTAGCACAAAGGAGAGCTGGAGCAAGCAGAATCCAGGCAAACAGAGGTGAGTGGCTGTTGTCATTTGGGTAGTGCACTGAGGAGGCTCTTTGCAGAACCATGGGCCTGATCATTCATCTTGTCAGGAAAAGGCAGCAAATCAAGACATGGTCTTTGGCACATGAATAATTGCTGGTGCACATGCAAATAATGACATGGTGGAGCCCATGGAAAAAAATAAAGCAATTGAGCCCACGGGGGTGGGCTCACTGATCTTCCCTATAGGCATAGCCTCACCCTCACTGTTCACAGGCAAGAGGTCTGGTCATTTATGTGAGAAATGTATTAAGCTCTCTGTGCAACACCAGTGATCACCAGTGCTGGTCTGAATGAGGGTGGGGCATATTACTAGGCAACACACCCTCTCCTTGGAGGAAGGCTCTGAAGAGCTGGGCACAGGTGCTTATAAAGCTCATGAAATGAGCTATTTACAGGGATAATCGGATTACATCCACATTAACAACAGAAGGAGAGTGCAGTATTACACTGCAATAATGCTAAACTGCATTGCAAACCACAGATACAGAGAAGCTAATAGGTTGCCTTTCCTCTGTTGTTGAATGACATCTGTAAGATTCTGACAATGTAAGAATGCTGGACACAGTGAGTCATAAAAAGAGCCTCATTCAGCATGATTTCAGGCTCTTTCCCATTTCCTGTAATAAGCAGAAGCAAGTTATTTAGAAATTTCTGGTTTCTTTTGAGTTGGTAGATATTTTTTCTTAGGTCTTTACAGTTTCACCTTCGTTTTCCTCATGCTGTCACTGGTTTCATTTCTCTCGTTATGGCTGAACCATGAGATCCCTTACCAATTTCTCAGTATTGCAGAGATATCAATATTTCAGCTTCTGATGATGAAAGACTATTTCACCTTTCATTTCCAGATCACTGGGTCATTTGGCCAAATTAATGGAAACAGAAGTAGATGAATCTGAGCAAGCACAACAAGCAAGGCAGAAATGCACGCAGTGAGTTAACACCCCTTCTAGCATCCATTTCAGGCAGTGTATTATCCATATTATCTTCCCACACTTTCTGCTTTGCTTTGACACAGATCGTGACCACCAAATGGTATATAAAGCATATGCTGTTGTTTTTTAAGCATAAGCATATGGATACTTATGTAATCATATTTAGTGCTAGTTTGTTTTTTTGGCCAAATTTCCCTGAACTTCTGCTGTCCCATTTTTAGTATATGGCAGAGAGGCATATAAGAGAAGAAACTTGAATATATCCTTATTTACACCTCTTAATTTCTGGAAAACGGTAAGTTATCATTGTATCATACCAATAAAACAATTTGGATTATATGAATTAATAAGGTGTTTGAGAAATTAGTTAATAGTGAACTGAAATTAGCTAGTGTGCTTATTTAATTGTTTGGTTAGCAAGTTAAGTGATATCCACGTGAGAGGAGGATAGACTAAGTTTAAAAATGTTTGAACTGTCCCTCAGTTGGGGTGATGTTATAGCAGCCATGAAAAGGACCATGTTCTCTATCCTACAAACACAGAATTCTTTTTTTTCCTGCCTTCAGTCCAAATTCCATTTTGAAAGGAGAAATATATTTCCCTGCTGGAGTGTCAAGAATAACATTCCTGAATATATAAACCCATTTCATAAGTGCTCGAGCTTTTTACTGATACTTCTCCCCTGCAATCTGCAAAACAAGTGATTTGTTAGCAAAAAAGGCCCTGAGGCTTTTTTTAACTGAGCATGTTCAAAGTGAATCTTTTATGAAGAGGTAATTATTTGCATAACAGCGTACAGGCTGATTAACTATTTCAATGTGAATCTTATGATCTGAAGTGACCTGACCCCTACAAGAAAACTTTTCTATGCCCAAATAGGATCAAAATCAATGAGGTATACAACATATTTTATACAAAAATAGCCTAAAACCAAATTGTTAATTTATTGTATTTGAATAAACTAAGCATTTTGGTAGTCATTAAGAGAAAAAGATATATTTATTATTTTCTGTTATTTTCTTATGTAAAAGTGACTGGCAATTATGTCTTTGAACAAAACTTGTTTTTCTCTCTGACCAGTGCTTAGAATTCTGGTGCACTCAGTTTTTAGGAACACTAATACAGCTTCTGACAGAAGCACAAAGTGATGACTTGGCATATTGCAGATAAGACACACTGTTCAGTTGTGGCCCTAAATTTATTTTAGTTTAACCAGTAAACAGGGGCGCAGCATGGACTTTGCTGATTAAAATCAAAACTACAAAAACTTGAAGCTGTGTTTGACAGTGTTCCAATTTGTACCAAGCTCATCACATAGGATTCTGTTTCCTTTTATTGCTATTGGCTTCAGGCATCTCTATACAGAATATAACTGCTTCATTGTGGGTTGGTTTGGTGGTTTTTTGTTTTTTTTTTTTTTTTGCCTAGAAGATTTATTTCTTCCTCTCAAGGTCCTAGAGAGACTTAATAGCCCTGCCTAAAATTTGAGGTGTTTGCAGCTTACCATGCTGTTTCACTGATCATATCTTTACCTCTAGGTAGACCTATCTCTGCAAGGCTTTGCTTGTGCAAGTGCTCTCAGTGTGAGAGATCAGAGTGAATGGAACTGTGCATGTGTGATGAGTAAGCACACAGGTGAGGATTTCCAGAAGGTGGTTGCAAGTGTATTGCATATTTTCACATTCCCTTCACTATTTTTTATCTTATATGTACTTTTGTGTCTCTTCTTCATGTGCTGTCTGAGTGTACTTCAAGTAGCATTGCTTGGTACTACAGAAGGCAACACAAAGTCAGTGATCAGTTTCTGATCATTAACTTCAATACCTCAAGAAGTGCCTTTTTAATGTGATTACTGCTATTAAAAGCAGTATAAATTTGTTGCAACAATAAACTGGTTATAATTATATCATAATTTTCAGTAGTTACACTAGTACAAGATCTTGAAGGAGAATTTGGAAGTGGGAATTTACTTGCCATGAGTCATTTCTCAAGTTACTACAGTTACTACCATTAATAGCTTGATTTTTTAGAATTTTAATGTTCTAGATTTTCCCAAAATTAGAAAACTATGAAGTTTCAAGCTTGCTAGGCCTGAATCAACTGTTTCTAGAACAAGCATGTCTTTTGTTGATTTCTGCTATAAAGCTTCTATCTGTGTGTGGCAACAGCATCTGACTTCAGATGACAGAATACTGAAAAATCCCCAGCTGAAATTCCTGGTGTCAGATTGAGTGGTGACCACGTATGATAGGTTGGATTCATTTTTGTCATCACCAAGAAGTGATAAAATGCTGGTGGGAAGTCTGTGGTCATCATGGAAATTTGATATGGCAAAGCTAAGCTTGTAATCAACAGTTAGACTGATGAAAGATGTTTTTCCTCTGTTTTTCCATTTATAAATTCTATCGTATTAGCTGACAACAGGAATTAAACACAGATTAAGATGAACACAGGCTAATAGAAGGTCAGAAAAACATAATCATCCCCTGAAGTTTTGCCATTGAATATGAGTGAATAAAAGTTCTTGTCAATTAAAAAGAATCACTGGTTAATCCCTAAGCCAAGTGTGTAGTGAAGTCTGGTATTTTCTGAGACAGCAAGATCTATTCTTTTGATACTAATTTACCTATCAACTTTCTGCACATTATCTAGAAGAAAATTGTTAATAATATCTTTTCTACTCCTTTAAAAAAGAAGTTAGTGCTGGAAGGGCAGAACTGGTCTTTTAACATCCAAGATGAATTTGGCTCCAAATTCGGAAGCATCAAAGTGGTCTAGATCCCATTTAAACCAGGCTTTCTTATGATTCAGGTGGGAATGTGCAAACACCGAGAGCTTTTCTAGGCAGTAGGTGGCAGACTGCTCCCAGGAATCCGTAGGAAGTTGTGAGTCAGCCTTTCTTGATGCCCGGGGTGCTGTAGCTAAAGGTGATGTGAAGAGAGATGTAAAGGCGGAGAGATTCCTAGGGTTCAAACAGACAACCTGCCTTCGTAGAGCTTGCCAGGGGTTCTTCGGTCAGCACTTGGCAGGAGAGGGGCTGTTGCTTCTCCACGCCCTGTATTATCAGTTCCTAAATTCACTGTGGCTGTTTGCCCTGCCCCACAGCAGCTGGGTGACCTTGGTCCTGTTCTGGAGGATTTGCCACTGTTGATAGTAACTGGTGCTCTTATGGCTTTGACACCTCTGCAGAACATTATGCCTGCAGTTTTGTCATTCCTCAGAAACCCCTCCTAGCTCCAGATACCTCAAGAAGTTTTTTAACCAAAATAGAGTTTAGCACATGGAATTATATGTCTGAAGATGCCTATAGATACATTAAGGCCTCCAATGATCTCTGCATACCCAAAATAGCTTCTCCACAGTACCCAAAAAGCTGACATCCAGTCTCTTGACAAAGCTTTTTTTTTGGTGCTTGGCTTTCCCTAAATGATGCTAACCCAGAATAAATCTACTTCTCTCTTTACAGCATATTTTATTTCAAATTCAAATTCATCTTGAGGGGTTTCCTCAATGCCCTGCTGCTAATAATTAATGCACCTAGGGAAATACTTTGTCCCTTAGCTTTTGTCTCATATGTTTCCTTGCAAGAGAAGCTTGTGGTGCTTACACAAATTGTCTTTGCCATCACACTTGTTTCTGATGCCACTGTTTTGCTGGCTGCCAAATACTCTATCTAGTGTATACCAAGACATTTCCTTACCCACCTAGGAGAAGGCTTTTGTATCAAAAAACCACACAACACAATGGTTGGTAAACACTTGGGGGAGCTGCCCATCCACTATGCAAAAATATTGGACTTGATTTATGGAATGATATGCTTAGTATTCACCAGGTTATCTAGAACTGATTTTGTCACCAGAGGAGATTTAAAAGCAAAAGAATCTATAAACATAGATTTTCATAATAGAAAAAGCACAATAAAAGTACAAAATAACCAAACATTATGGAATTTATATTTTCATCAAGATTATGTTGATTTTAGCTGCCTCTATATTTAAATTAACTTTTGGGACTGATGCCTTAGGCTCTACTAGTGGTTAGTGGAATATCATGTGGGTATGCAGAAGTGATTTTTTGGGGGAGGGTTCTTTCCTGCTCAGGCTACTTAACATTTCTACTAAATGCTTTGTTTAGACTAAGCTTATGCCATTAGTCTTCAAGATGCTTACTCTTGCTTCTATCTTCCCTAAAGCATGATGGAATTACTTTACAAATTATACATGATGAAAGATATAGATTGTCCTTTCCATTTACCCTGTTAGCTTGCTATCAGTTTTACATCAATTACTTAGCATATAAATGAAAGATTGATTTGAGAGTGGGGTGATGTCCAGCTATGCACAGTTCCCCTCCTGCCTCCCTCACATACACTCATTCAGACTTAGGGAAAATCATGAGTGGTCCTGTCACAGTAAAGTTTACAAGGGCTCAATGAACATGTAAGCATATGGTGGAAAACAAAAACATCTCCAAGGAGAAGAGGAAGAACAGCTTCAGGATCATGCCAACCGTTTCTTGACAGATCTCATTTTCAAAATTGTTGGGGTTTATTATTAGAAACCTCCCAAACTCATACTATTTTATGACCATTCCTGTAGTATTTTCAGTTGTCTTAGAATTACTTTGAACAGACAATAGTCTGTAACATCATTCTGCTCAGCAATGCAGTTCTTTTGAAGTTTATCATTGTTATTTCAGGATCTTTGGTCTCTTTCTTGAACAGTGAAGACCTATCAACATCAAGAGCTTCGTATTAGTCTCTGTGTTTTGTCTGATGACAAACAGACTACATTCTAAAGCTTCATCCTAAAACAGGGATACAGATCATTATAAAATGACACACTCGAGAAGAGTCAGAGGGTATTTGCACTCTCTAAAGTGGCAGTTACTTCAAATTTAGAAACATAACTTTTGTCTTTTGGAGTTTAATCCAAACTTAAGAATATTTGAACTGAATAGATTTTCTTTTTTATTTTTTTCAAATATAGAGCATTTGTTATTCTGCTTTCCCTATCTTACCACATTAAAGAAAATGTAACTAAGTGAGAAGAAATAATATCATGTGGATCAAATATCCCTATGTTACAGTAAAAAGTGAATACGAGTGCTCCAGGCTGAGCCAACATCACTGGAAGTCAGATGGCTGCGCTGTGCTGACCCAGTGTGTGCAATATTCAGGCCTGTGAACAAACAAGTTCCAGGATGAAATCAGCTCAGTCAGAGGAGGTTGTTGCTGACTGAGCTGAAAAGTACTGCGTATGCACCAGAAAACCCTGCTGCACAGCTTCTAGTTGTTACTCTAATTATTGCAGAGACAGATGATGTCACTGCTAGAGGACAAATTGAAAAGCTTGATGTCATCAGAGTTAGCATTATTCATGTCAGAGCAACAGTGCTCTAAAAATCTGTTCTTACAGAAGCAGCAAAACTGAACATCCACTTTTTTGGGAAACTCTAGATACACTGAAAACTCCATGGTTTCTTTAGTCAAATACAATTGCAAATGTTGAATTTTTTCTTTCATGTACTTTATTGCAGTGCTACAAGTTGCTTGGAGACAAGATACTCTATAATCACAAGCATTCTGCAGATTATACTAAGCAAATTGTAAATATGGCTGAAAAATGAGAAAAGTCACAAACTTGTCTAACATGTACAACCTTTTACTCCACTGGAGAAATGTTACTTGCTTTAATCACAGCAAGACAAAGTGTCTTTACTATAAGTGAGGCTCAGGGCCTACTTTGCTAATGTGTTACATCTTTTTATGTACCTTCATTAATTCTGAAGTTACATCATCTAAATCTGTCCATTACATTCCGTGTGACTTGTGTTCACTGAATCCTTTTTAAAAGTGCATGGACATTTTCAAGTATGACTGTCTGTTAAGAAAAAGGTGTCCCCACAAGAAAATTCCTTCATGGCAGCTCCTGAGAAACTAGAATTGTGTCATCTTCTGAAACTCTGTGTTACAGCTTAGGCTTGAGTAGTATAAACCACAAAAAGTGTCTCAGACACTTCACATTCTACATTCTGTCTGAATGTACTTCTCTTAAGGAGTAATCTTGGAAAAAACTACATCCCATTCTGCTTGTGGAGTGCAACTGACTGACTTTCTAATATCTCAAACCCAGTTCTTACTGCGCGTTATCAGTCAATGATGCATCTTCACTCGTCAGGCATCTGACTGCCTCTAGTAGAAGACATACTCATCTATCCTCAAGTGGGTACCAGCAGCACTGTGGCCATGGTAATACAGAGCTCAGCACCAGGTAACCACTGAGAATTTATATAGATAGAGATATTTATGTGCACACATTCAGGAGCCAGGATGAGTTTTGTAGTTTGTTCTGAACTTTTCCCCACTGTGAGTACATTGCTAATTGTAACCAAGCCAGCTCATGTTCGTTTCCTAGAGCTGCTGTAATACTTTTGGCTGCAATATAGACTTGTCCTTTAAATTTTTGCATGAGGATCAGAACTACTAGTTACAAGCTGGAGCCTGTACATTTAAATCATCTAATTTAGGGACCAGCCTTTCATCTATTTGACAGCTTTGCCCCCAGTTGTTATACGATAAAAGTTTTTGACCATGTAAGAATCAAATCTATCAGTTGATTATGCAATTTCCTAAAATAAATAAAATGAAAATGTCATAGATGCTAGTAAAAGCTTTTTAATGAGGGGGAAACAGTGTTTCAAAAGGTGGAAAATTCAGTAGGTGAAGTTGCTAAAAGAAAATGCAGTGTTTTGGGAAGTGCTATATTCCCATAAGGCTGGTAATTCTATTTGATTTATGCTATTTAATATCACTACATATAACTACTTCACATTTTAGAGGTGTCTACAGCTGTAATACTGAGGGCTGATCTTTAAATCAGCGGTAGCTGACCCAAGCTCCAGGGCTCCAAGTGGCAACCCACAGAATGTGAGTGAAAGTCAGTCCAGAAGCGACATATCCACACTGCTGTGATGCTATGCCTGAGCTAAACATCTCCATCTATCAGATTTCTTGAGACTTCTGAATCTCAACAGGATGTATTAGCCTGAGCACATTAGCTTGAACTCATTGTGTCTGTTGGGCTAAACCTGCTGTTGGCACCTGTTTGTGTAGTTGTCTTGATTTTTTAGAAGACCTCTCTATGGTAATGTAATTCACAGTATCCTCTGCAGAACTACAGGATGGAAAAGTCTTGGTTCAGTTCTTGAAACATACAACAATAAGCAGGATTTTATACAGCAATATTAGTGCTTATTTAACTATCTTATGACACTAGAGAGCAGTTATGGAAACACATTCATTGCCATAAGGAGCTTACAATCTAAACAAAATATATTGCACAGAAGATATCAACATATAAAAAGCAGAATTGTTGTTTTCATACTTTCAGTGCATGTCTTGCTAATATACAAGATTTTTAACAAAGCAAGGAGTTAAAGGAGTTATTTTAGATTAATTTTAAAGATGATGAAGAGAGTGATAGCTTGAGGAATTATTGTAAGAGAGGCTCAAAGAAATAAGTTTATAGGTGGGACCTGAAGCAGAACAGAGAACTGAAGCATTGTAGAAAAATGCAGGGCAAAGGATCATTAATGACTGAGAGCTCAGAAAAATAGGAAAGCAGTATAGCAACAGAAAATAGATTTTAATGTATTTACTTATCTGTATTACTGAAGTTGTGGACACTGAACATGATGCTGTTGCACGAAGCTTGTTGCTTCATGCCTGGATATGTGACAGAGTTGATCCCAGTCTTTACTAATTTCAGTAATAGCTATGGTAGTGTAACTCCTTTAAAAACCAGGCTGAAGACTGAAGGCCAAGGACAAAACTCATGAATAGATTTGCCTTAATAATGCAGAAACAGTATGTCCAAGTGCTCGTGTGAGTCTTTTTCATACAGTGATTGCAGCTTCTGCTCACTAAAAATATTTTCCTGTGTATCAACAAAATATCCATTTATAAAATTAATAAAAATATTACAGACTGCGATTTTGAAAAAAGACTTGTTGAGCAGTGGAGGGCTAAATGGTAATAGGCAATATAAAAAATACCAAAACATAGCAATAGCATCCCTTCACCCCACCGACTGTTGTAAGATTGATTAATAGTAGTAGAAAAGCTAAAGATATAAATTGGAGCAATTCCGTCCATCCAGTAATTCTTAACAATAATGTATTTCTGCAGTACTTCTCACTGCAGTTGTTTAGAATTTTAGGGGCTAGGTCACAGGTACCCCATATCTTCAAATTTATTGAATATGCTTTGGAGATTAATTTGACAGGAGCAAACTGATGGGTATCAGCAACTTCAAGTATTGCTCCATGTCTAGCTGCTCTCTCTTTTGTTTCTTTCCCTCCCCTTTAAATGTCTTGGTAGTTGCTTCTGCGCCTGCAGCGTCCGTAGTGATAGAGCAGGTACAGCAGTACAAGGTTAAAAACAAACAACAAGGCAACAGCAACATCAAAGCCGATGAAAATATCTGTGAAGGACAAACAACAGAGGAAAAGGGAGTTAATCAAAGACATACATGTGCATCATTTTAGATGCAGAGATAACTGTCTAATTACAAACATGCACAATGGAAATATGTTTTGTTCTTATTTCTGGCAAGATCACGTTTACTGACATATGCAACATAAGAACATATACTTCAATCCTGGAAATGCATAGATAGCTTCCTGTGCATGGCCAAATCCTAGGTTTACACAGGGCAAGGGGGAATATGTGCAGTTAATTAAAAAAAAAAAGTTTCATTATGGATCAGCAAAACAGTGAATTTATGCAGGAAAGGGGAAATATCAGGACTATTGGAAAGTAACATGTATTGCCTTGCCCTTCTCCTTCTAGGCAATAATATTTGGGCAGGAGGAGTGCATCAGCTCTCAGTTGTTGGTAGTCTGAGGCTAATTGCCACTATATGGGCATGGATCAGCTGCACTCTGTACAGCTGAGGTGAAGGTATCCTCAGCACATGGTACATGTGCCAGAAATACAGATGCATCAATCTTACTGTGCATTTCAAAGCCAGTTTTGCTTTGCATCTACAGAAGGTCTGATGCATCCAAGGTACACAGGCCCCCTGCACAGCATTCACACCCATACTTCTCATGGATATTTTCAACAAGCAGAGCCCTAGTTTTGGCCATGGCCTTTGAGCAGCCTCTTACATGAGTATGCCCAAAATAGCACTGCCCTCACACTGGCAGGCAAGTCCACTCTTCACGTGTTTAGAGAAATTTGATTTCTGCTGACCTTCCTTGTCCATAGTACATCTGGCCCCCACTTGTTAAAGGGAAAGCTATTTATTGTGTGAAAGGTATGAAGTTTGAAGCCATTGATACAATTTCTGCCTCCATGTCTTATGTGGAAAATACAGAACTGTTACACTACCTTTCATTTTGTCTCTCTTCCCACATTCTTTTGACCAGTTCTCTGTTATCATGGGAGAAACTAGTTCAGCAAACTTCTCAAGTGGGCAAGAAGAGGTGCATCCTGGCAAAGTGAGGAGGTAAGGATCCCTCGAAGTGTCATTCCGATAATGCATTTCAATGCTATATCGCCTGATTGACAACATTGAAAAGGTTTTTAAAACAGGGTCTTAAATAGAAGATTTCCTATTTAGAGGCAGCATGTTGGAAATAGGCTCTAACATCCTACTCTAGAACTTGTTCTTCAAGAATGAGGGCTCTGTACAAGATGTCTACAAAGCCCCCTTTGCCAAAGCTGGTTATATTACTGCATGGATCTCCAGTCAGCTGAAAAGGTTCTTCTGAAGGCTCCTTTGAATGGCAACAGCACCAGGTTCTTCTAAGCCAACTGGTTTGCCTTCGGATTTATGAGAAGTCTTGGAAATGTTCTTGCTATCATTTGAAGAATCAGGAACACTTACTTTACCATTTATTGCCATCTACTAAGGCTTGTTTTCCTGTTCTTTTTGTCTTTCAAAGCACACAGATACATGGAACATCCAGCAAATGTAATTTTTCATAGTTTTAATATAACTTTGTGCCTATAGACTGCTCACTGAAGTATCAATTTAGGTTAAAATTGTATCTCCTCACAATATTTGAGAGGAAAATGGTTTTGCGAAAGGGGGAAACAAATTCCAAACATTTTTTTCTTGCATAGATAAGAAGATACTTGCCCATTGCTTTCTTGGTAGAGTTCAAAAAACTGGCAAGCAGCATATGGTGGCAGTTTTCCATTGAAAATATTGAGAGCAATCTGGAGGGCCCCAACGGTGGTATCGTGCTATTGGGGGAAAAAAACCAACCCATCCTTTAAGGCCAGTTAAGTCAAGTAGCATTTATCCAGAGTAATTAAACAAGAATAGAGAGGGAGTGGAAATAAAGATAAAAGGAAACCTGTATAAATTTGACCCATAAAAATGTATTCAGTATATCCACCACTGGAAAAAAACATGTCAAGAGATTTCTATAGTCAGCAGGAGGCATTTCCAAAGAGTTACTGCACTATGTGTCTTATGCCATCTGGCAGTATTTTGCAGACAGAGATACTGAGGGAAAGCAAGATGCAGTCTGAGTAATAAATCTAGTTTTCCAGTGGAAACTCCTTCCTTCCATAGAGCTTTTTCTTCCCAGGTCAGATTAAAGCAGTGTAAGGTAATATATCCTACAGCATTTGAAGTGAAGATACAAGTACTTTTTTTAGATAGTACACCAGAAAAATATTTGCATGCAAAGGCTGTACTCCTCGCTTCCACTTCAGAATTTTTTTAATTGTTGTTCCTTCTGTTTGGACTCATACAATAAAATCTCAGTTGACTTCTATTTTTATGAACCAATTGCCCACCCACCTGTAGTCTCTTACTCTCCCCATTATCCCTCCTCTTGCAGAGATCTCAGGAGCAGGAGCTGAGAAGGAAGGAAGTCCAAATGCTTTGATGCATAAATATTTAGAGAATCTTTATATACATATCTGCTAGGCCTGTACTATAGTCTAGCAGCAATGTTTTAATCATTCTTCAGGTTCTGAAGCTTTTTAGAATGATCTGTTTCAAAAATACTGGTCTACTTGTACTCAAAACCTTAAAGCAGAATTGAAAAATCTGGATGCACTCCTTTTTCCTCTTCTGAAAGTGTACAGTATGGCTAGAAATCATGTAGAAAAGAGAGCAAGAAGGATTTAAGGTATCAAGTGGTTCATATATGAGGAAAGATTAAATAGGGTAAGACGGTCTCAGAAAAGGAAAGATGGAAGAGGTGTGTCAGAAAATATTAAATTCATGAGTGACCCAGAAAAGGGAATAAAGAATGATTATTTCCTGTTTCTCACAATATAAATGCTAGGAAGGACCTAAATCAGTGCTTTTTTACTTTAACGCACAAGTCATTGTCACAGGATGTTGCAGAGGCCAGGACTGTAAATGCATTTAAAAAGTGATAAGTTGATGGAAGAAAGTCTGTCAAGAGCTATTAAACACAGAGACATGGATTCTACCTGAGGAAGTCCCTAAGCCACAGATTGCTGGAAGGTTTTATCACTCTCTGCTGGCATTGTTCTCACATTCATCCCTGCCTCTGACCCTTGTTAGAGACAGGATAACGAATGAGCTAAGCGGATCTTGGTTTGACCCAAGTGGCCCTTTTCACCCTTTAAAATAAATAAAATAATAATAATTTTAAAAAAGAGTCCTCAGAGGAGAGGTTTGGAGGCACAGCTATGGGCCAGTATCTCTGGAGCACTTAAGGCAAAATGGGACTTACAGAAACTGCACCATTAAGTTGTAGGAAAAATTAATGATCAAATACATTGTTTTCTTTGCCAAGTATAGTTTGACTAAAACTGAGGTGGAATCCATGGTTATGCTGTGTTCTTGTGCTGACTGGTGTTCAGCTTGTTAGCTGAATTAAACTGTTATATTATTCTTTCATTTAACTTACAGGGAAACTCTGATTATTCTCTTTAAGGGTCTTTTACTGGTAAAATGAAAGCAAGATGAAAGATGAAAATACTCACTGCAGAGTAGACCTCCATTTTTCTTGGTTTTGAAGAATTGGCAGCTTGTTTAATACTATTTAAAATAATATTCACAAGGACACCTTAAAAAGATGGAAACAAGGAAGAGGAAAATGAAGGTTTAATATTGTCATGGAAACAAAAAAGGCAAAAGAATATGAGTGTCAAATATAAGACATCCCCTCAGGCCCCATACTTATTTTTTAGCTTACTACAGTTTCATAACTAGGGAGAAGATATTACAGAGTAATGGTCTTACCCATGGGAGCCTGATTTTTATCTTTAGATTTCTTACTATTTCGTTAAACCCTAATACCTTAAAAACCTGGAATAACTAAAGACATTAATTTTGTCACCATGTTGCAACATCTCATCCATGGAAGTGCCAGTGATCAGCACATATTTTAATGCTTAATATGGCATCCAATGTCCATAGTTTCCAATCAAGGTGAAAGGATGTTGCATTTTATCATAACAATTATCTCCTCCTTTCTGAGAGCTATGCAGTTTGTGATTTACCTCCTTGCAGTCTTGATTTCTCTTCTGTTTTATAAAGCCCAAATAGTGATAATAAGGACAATTCTGCCAGTTTTTCCATCTTGTCAATTACATCTTTGGTGGCCCATACAGGGAGAGTGTAGTTGTGAATACCCTGGTGATAAAGGAGAACAAAATAATGTTTTTAATTCACTGGTTTCCATCACCTTGTTGCCCAGCCTCACACTACTAAGTTTAGACTCTCTTAGGCCATCCTGCAATCCTTTGCCCAGGGTGGTTTTACTCCCCAGCATGTCCTGAAATACACTTTGTGGGGCTGGAGATCATCCTGAAGTGGGTGAATGGGAATAGCAGAAGAACCTGTGTGAAGGATATTCCTTGTAGGTATAATGTGTTCTTTCCATAGAGATACATGGTTTTGGTGGGAAATATTGCAGACATTTATCTTATCCTCTTCCTTTCCTCTGAGTCTTCAGGTTATATACCTCTAATTTTTACTGTCTTTCTGTACTGTTGTCCAGATACCAGTTCTATCACTGGCCAGTTACAGACAAGTGTCACTTTCCAGTCATGTAGGAGTGATGGTGTCTTCCAACATTTAAAAGCCTCAGTGTGTGGAGAATATGTTCAAAAGACTTCTTGTGCTGTTGGTAATCACTGGGGCCAAATGGAATCCATGCTTGTAGTCAGTCTGATTTTTTTCACTGGTGGCAATATCATCTCAAAAATTTTTAACTGATAGATCTTGATCTTGCACATTCAAAATCTAACTTTGTTATGTTTACGTGTTGATGAGTTGAGGTTAATAATTTTCTTTCTCTGTTAAAAATCACAAGTGTATCATAGACAGCATGCTTAAATAATTCTATAGCATGATATTGGAAAGGAAAAAAGGGAATGATGGGAGCTGGGTTTGGTATCTGTTCTTCAGGATAAAACATGAAATGGCAAGAACAATTTCCAAAGCTGTAAACTGCGGTTTTGGGTTATCTGTTACCAAAGCACTAAATTGTAACTTAGATTCAAATATATAAAAAATGCAAACAAACAAACAAACAAAAAATAGAAGCAGATCCAGGAGAGAAGGCAACCCATTCCTATAAAAACACGTTGTCATGGTGTAATTGAAACCCAAAATTAAAGCTATATTCTTCCCCAGCATCTATTGACTTTTTATTACCTCACAATGTAGAGTGTCATATGTATTCCATAGCTGGAAATTGTCCAGTATTTTAAGATTATTTAGTTCAAATCCTGTGTTAACAGCCATTGTTTGTATAAAATCCTAGGGGGAAGAGTGAAGAGGATACAACAAATATGTAATACATGTGGAACATATATGCATATAGATTCATTAACACCCAACCTGGCATCACAGAAGGGTTTAATTTTTCACAAGTGAAACCCCTGTAGAAGATGATGTTAGTTGCAGCTTTCATGTTGTAGCCTCTCAAGGTCCTGATCTCTGTTTCAGACACTGCTTTTTCTGGCCCCTCGTATGGTAAGTCTGGTGTGCTCTCTGATGCACTCCTCTCTCCTGCTCCTGACTGCCCCAGGGGCTATCTCAGTCACCTCAAGCCTTCAGAGATAAGGGAAAGTACAGAAAAGGCACTAAGGGAAAAGGAACATGAGAAAAAAGATGAGGAGAAAAATTGAACAATAGAGGTGAGGCAAAAAGAAATTGAAAAGGAAACTGGGTTTTCCTCCTGCCATTGAAGGGAGTTGAATATCTGCTAGTTCCACAACAATTTCCATAGGTATTCTTGTTACATGTTACCATTGAAGAATAAAGGGATTTCTTAATATCCCTTATTCCCATGTGACCTGTTTCACACTATTAGCTGAGATGGAGGACAGTTATGAAGTCATAGTTCACCACCCATTGCTGGGGAGTGAGGCTGACCAGAGTGGCTGAGCTAGTGGAAAATTAGAAATAAATGGAAAAAAGAAAAAGACTGGGCTTAGCCCAAGCAGTAAGCCTGAAGTGACTTTGAGAGCATGTGCACAGGTGCAGGCAGGGTATGAGGACCTGAGAGCCCTGCTTTATTTGTGCAGACATGCCATTTCAAAGTGCAATGGCAGGCAAGCAAGAGAGCAGCAGCAAGCACTGTCTAGAGAAATTATTATCCACAAGAACGTGGTTGCTTGAAGCAGGTATACCATCCATGCACCTACATGGGAAATTTTGAATCTCTAACTGTGAAGATTTGTGTCAGGGCCAGAACAGAAGCATATTTTGTGATGGATCCAAAATGCATTCAGAGAAATTTACACAAATCAGTGTGTTCTCCTGATTAGGCTTTCTTTAGTCCTGTGCTGTAGTGCCCACTTCAGAAAGTCAGAGCAGGAAAGCATAAACCTTTCCAAGTTTCAGATTTATCAGATGCTTTAGAATTAGTTTTGTAGTACCCTGTAAAACTGGAAATCACTGCATCCATAAATTTCTTTTCCCTTCAGATCACTGAACTCTAAAAAGTCTCAGAAAATTAATATTAAATTCACATTTTAAAATATTAATGTAGAAAAGTGTGAAAAATATATAAGCATATCAAACATACTTTATGATCATACTGGCCAAAAATTCCTGATTTTAATTTTTTTTTAATTTAGTTTTGCATTTTAGCAAAAGGAAACAATGCAGTTTCATAATTTCTATGTCTTAGTTACTTTCTCTCTTCTCAGCTCTTGTTTTCTTTTTATTTTGTCTTACCATGTATGGTTGTATTCTATTTTGAAATTCTCTGGATGTTTGTGTTTCACTCTGAAGTTCATCAAAACGGGGACAGTCAGGCAAAGGAAAGTTCAGCCTCTGAAACCAGAAAAGTTAGAATAGTTCTAAAATTATCAACAGCCCTCTAGTTTTTTTAACAGCTGAGATTGATGATGTAATATTTATTAGACAGATCCATGGCCATGCAACAGTTACTCCCTAATTGTTTGCTTGGGTACCTTGTTCCTGAATGCAGCAGACATAGGCAAGGGACTGTGGTAACTTGACTTTCCAGTGACCATTTCTCTGGATAACTTGATTTCCCTCAGCTGAACTGATTTTGGCAGAAAGCAATTTCACATGTCTGTCTAGGGATTGCTTTGAGAAATGGATCAGGGTGCATGATCAGAAATTTTGAAAAGGTACCATTTCCCTCTTGATTTCTGATTCCCTCCAGATGCAACTTGACTCCACCTGGTACTGGAACCTGAATTGCTTCTGCATCTGCACATCCTGCTCTCTCATCTCTGGAGATAAGCAGCAGATTACAGGAAGCATTTTAAGTACTGCTTAATGGACAGAACTCCAAACAAAAGTGACAAATAAATCGTTCTCCTGAAATATCAAAAAGCTATGAGCCTAATGGCTCTGTTCTTCATCAGGGATGAGGTTCACTTTTAATAACTTTGAGTGTTTGCATTACGAGGTCACCTGACAGTACATATTTGATCCGAACGTGTAAATACATCCATCAAACACTGTGCTCTGGCAAATATGGGTTATACCAACTGCAGAAAGACAAATGATACCTGATCCAGCATAAAGTGTCAGTAAAAAGTCATGATGAGCAACCTGTGCTGGCTCAGCACTTTATGTCACATCATTAGAGCATTTTTGACCCAGCACTAATATTAGCCTATAACCATATAAATCATGTCAAGGAACTGACTTAATATACAGTGCAGAAAATAACTTCAATATCTATGGCACTTATATGTGGAAGAATGTTTACTCTGTCTTGGGGTGAACATTAGCAGACTACATTTCCAGCACATCTCTTCTCTCTCTGATTTATCACTGTGAAGTTTGCAGTAGCCACTGACTGACTCTAGCCCACCTTTCACCTGGGTAGATTTCCAAGGGAGCAATTTTTCTGTAACAGCAACACACGGGAACATGAAGGCTCAAAGTTGCAATATGAAACTGGGGAATGTTAATTACACAATACCAAATACTTCCCTTGCTGTATGGTTTAATTATCACTCTCAGGTGTTATTAATTAAGCCACTCCCTTTGGCTTCATTAAGCATTACTCAGTACTGTTGCCTGTCAAGTCTTGATAAATCTCAGTGGCTTAAAAGTAAACTGTGATTATGTTTTTTTACAGGACTGTACTTGGTTTCAATTTCCCACTTTGTATTGCTTAGGGCTGGAAAATACCTTCGAACATCTGTGTGGTTTAACAAGGGAACAGTGATTTTTTTCCAGGTGGTTTGCATGTATAACAGGAATTCTGAGTTGCTGCAGAGGTGTCATTCAATGAAACATCAATGCCCACTCCTGAAGCAGCCACAGAAGTGCTGAGGTACTAAAGACTCCTACAAATGAGCTTGCCTTCTCCAAAAAAGTGATTACTTTTCACTGTGATTTCCCCTAAGGGCTTTGAGGTGTTATCTGGGCAAAGCTCTGACCACTTTGATGCTTTTTTGGTCTTCTGGTGAAAGAACTTCCCTTGGTGTCCCACATGTAAATAACAGTGACAGCATTCTTTTCTGTTGAGGGACAGAGTTAAATTTCTAGCTGAATCACATTGTGCCTGATCCAGTTTGTGGAAACCCTTTCTCTCTGTACCTGCTTTCAATTATGGTCTCCAAGAATAGAGAAATGCCAAAGGGAGGCAGGTGTGGCCACCCCTTGATGACAGAGTCCACCCTCTGGTGTTGGTGACAGGCAGTTATTTAATAGGGGATTTGTATAAATTCTGTCCTCAAAGGCAGAAGAAAATTAGGCTTTCTGTCATTACACTCAATAGCTTTTCATCCTGGTTGGACACGCTGTTCCTTGCACAGTCCTTGTCATGAGAGCAAGTGAAATTAAAACATAAACATGAGTCAGCTGTAGAGAGCTGCGTAAAGTAAAACTTCTACAGGCCCTATTATTCAGGTAAGGCTGCTCTTATGATCTGCAAGTGCTGGCATTTCATTAAATGTTTCTATAGCACTGAGCATAAAAGGGCCCTTGTCTGTAATTAGAGTGCCTAAGTGCTACCAGAATAGGCAGGTAATAATGGTGAGGTCATTACAGTGGCTGGTGAAAATTCAATTCCTTGAATAAACTGTGGAACAAACTTGCCAAAGAGAGGAGGTCTGTCTAGCTGTTGGTGCTTAGAAAAGCATTTGTAAAAGCATTTGTAAAACCTGTAAAGGTTTAGGGCAACTTCCCTAGAATGCTGTCCAAAAGTGTTCCAGTCAGGAGAAATGTACTTTGAAGAAAGTGGTAGTGTGTACGACAATTCAGGTATTCTGCAACTACAGAAGGAGGATTTCCATGTAGCTATTACAATTGACCTATGACATACTACATTTGATATTTTCTACTAGATTGAACTCAAAAAGCAGAGAAAACGTTTTTTCACTAATTCCCTTTTTTATCTTTTTCTTCTTGCATGAAAGTTTAAGACACAATAGGAAGCATCTAGCCAGTACTCACCTGCTCTGTTGATTTTTGAAAAATGTGAACTGGAATGGGTTGCCAGAGAAGCTCAGGGTTCCAAATTTGGCTGCTAGTTGGTGGAAAGAGGCCAGAAAGGTATGACTGGGCACTCATAATGGTGCGATCATAATCTGTACTTTGGATGTAAAACTGAAGATAGAATAAGAAAGAGTTAAAGAAAAAAATGGAAGCTATAAAAATAATAGGCAAGTTTTACCCAACTCATTCAACCTGGCTTCTTGTTTTCAGTTTTATGTTTTTACATAAAGTCAAACCAGTGAAACCATAACTCAGCTTTCTAGGCCCCTACTTCAATTTCATAAATGGAATTGCCAAGGCATCTTATAATTTGCAATCTAACCCTCAGACTGAACTGAGAGAATGAGAAAGCGAGATTTAAAAGAAGGATGCTCTCCGTCCTTTGATATTCAGAGGAACACTGACACATGTGGACATGGTGCTCAGGGATAATGTTTAGTGGTGGACTTGGAAGGGTTAGGTTAACAGTTGGACTTGATAATCATAGGGGTCTTTTCCCACCTAAATGATTCTATGATTTTTCAGCTATACCTCAGGAATGTTAAGGCATTTAAAGCCGTAAACTTCTCTTGTAAGCATGGCAAAGTTATGGTCTTTCATACCTTCCCTCATATATAGTGGTATTCTCCACAATTACTCTGTACTGTATGATAAGCACATCCAAAAAACTGCTGGACCTCTGTTTTACAGGATGGAGTATGTGAGTGTGGCCCATTGCATGACTGGATAGGCATTCATCTTTCAATAGGGTAGAAATATATTGGGTCACTGCATAAATTCCCAATTCATTCAGTGGTGTGGAGCTGTTCAGTTCAGCAAAGCTGGGCTCTGAGAGACCCAAACGGATTGTAGGAGCTGAAAGTTAGACTTCAGTCTGTGTTTTTACCGTGACATAAAAGTCTGACGTTCAAAAATATTATTCTATTACCTTAATTCTTCCATTAATAAAATGAGCATGGTGATGTGTTTTTAAAAGTCCATGCTATGCCAGAGAAAGGTCCTCAGGCAGTTCTGCTATGTACCTCTTGCCGGTTGTATGTGCTATTCAAGAAGTTGGAATATCGTTTCCTCGTGTACTGTCCAAGTTCAAATAGCTGCTGCATTCCAGTCTGTGAGACAAGTACACAGGAGACTGTTAGATTAAGGTGGAAAACCTTGATGTAGAAATTTTTATTTTTTTTTCCTCCAGCAATCAGTTTTTAAGTGATCAATAACCATTTGTATAATGTACAGTTGTTGTGGTTTAAACCCAGCTGGCCACTAAACACCACTCAGCTGCTCATTCACTCTCCCCTGGTGAAACAGGGGAGAGAATCAGAAGAGTAAAAGTGAGAAAACTCAAGGGTTGAAATAAAAAGTGTTTTACATGCAAAGGAAAAGCCATACATGCAAGCAAAGGAATTTATTAATCACTTCCCATGGACAGACAGGTGTTCAGCCTCCAGGAAAGCAGGGATCCATGGCAGTGACTTGGGAAGACAAATACCATCAGGCTGAATGTCCCCTCCTTCTTTTTTCTTCCCCCAGCTCTATATGCTGAGCATACCATATGGTATGGAATATCCCTTTAGATATTCCAGCAGGGTGCAGCTGTCCTGGCTGTGTACCCTCCCAGCTTCTTGTGCACCCCCAGCCAAACTCACTGGCAGGGTGGCAGAAGAAGCAGAGAAGACTTTGTCTCTGTGGAAGCCCTGCTCAGTACTAACAAAAACATCCCTGTGTTATCAACCCTGGTTTCAGCACAAGTCCAAAACAGAGCCCCATACTAGCTACTGTGAAGAAAATTAACTGTCTCTCGGGCTAAACAAACACAACTGTGTATGTTGTAATTGATCTAGAATTTTTAACAGAAATACCTATTTATATCTATGAAAAAATTTTGTGTTCTGAAATGCTAAGACTGCAGCATCTCCTACAGAAAGGCAATGCACCTGATTCTAAACAAATACAATTTCCACAGTGCTGTAGCCCTCTGGATGCTGATCAACATGGTCCTTTACAAGGTATGTCACTTAGCTGCCAGCTGAGAGGGAATGATTGACAGCCTAGTATTTATCACTGTCATTGCTCTGCTATTTGATCAACTTGATAAATCTGTGGCTTACCCTTCATGCCCTCAGTAACGTTCTTCCATCGTTGTCTTGGTGTGCCTGCAGTTATAGATTGCACACTGTCTTTTCTGTTGCTCATTTCTAAACTAGAGCTGAACTTTTAGCTGTCAGAGGAGTATATTCTTACTACTGTTGCTAAAAAGATAATAAAATAGCAAAAATCTCTCAAAAAAGCCTATGCCAAAGCAAACTTATTTCTTCTTATTATGTGAGCTATATGCCTGAGGATGGCAATGTGTTGTTTGTCTTAATTTCACAAATCTTTCAAGCCTCCTTTCAAACATTAAAGGCTGAACTGTCTCTGTTTCATGCTTCTGCATCATGACAAAGTATTATTAGAAAATGCATTGGCTTCTCTTTGCTCCAGAATATCCTATGTCAAATACAGTTAAAGAGCTAAGGCTTGACATTGAAATGCCAGAAGGAGGAAGTATGTTCAGTGCATCCTAGTGAAAGTTTGGGCTGCAAGCAGCCTTGTCAGAAGACACATTGTCCCCAGGAGCAACCTTTGGTCCTACGAGTCTTCCTCTGTTTTGTGAGATGGCTGTTGTCAGTCCAGTGTTGAGATGTGGACTCGTCACTTGATCTGGTATGCTGGTGTCATTTCCTGGCCCTGTCACAGGGCCCAGTGCTTAATGATCATTAGAACTTCATCAATGTTAGCGGTACAATGTTTAAACTTGCCATTTACTTGAATGCAGACACACTATCAGAAAGTTGTTGCTTTTAGGAAGGTAGTTATAAAGCTCTGATGAGCAGGATTTCAGTTTAACAGTGGCTGGATGAATAACATTGCAAAAATGTTTATGAATTACGGGTATTGCTAATACCAACTATTGACACTTGGGATTGGCTAATGTTTTTGAGACACACACAAAAGAAGTCTTCCCACTTCCTATTTTAGTAGCACATAAAATATTCTAAGAAAGTCAACATACCTTGGTGAGTTGTCCAAATCCCTGGGGCCACTCACTTTCTTTGTGTAGATCAGTTGGAAAGTTTACAATCGGTGTTCGGTCACCATGTCGGAAAACCTAACAATATTACCAGTAAAAACCCCATTAGTTTATTACTGCTAACTTTCCTGTCTTATGTAACTAGAAGTCAAGCAAATATTATACTTCCAGTGCCATTTTTCAACTGAAAATATTGGAGAGTCTGCAGAAACTTAGTCAAGTAAGTTTGGAGTGCATTCTTTACATTCAAGGATATGTAAAATTATATAGGAATTAAGTAGACCTAAGCCTGATGATTCTTCCACCTGGAACATAAAATTAATCACCCAAGATGCTAATGGTAGGATTACACTAGGATTATAGATAGGCATCTGGACAGGAAATCTGAAAGGAAATGCTGGAATACAAATCCACAGGACTCCAGACAACCTTCCAGGATGCTGACCCAAACTGTTACAGAAGTTACCTTTGCTTATCAATTTTCCCATAACCAAGGTCATTCCTGATTTAGCAGAATAAAATGCCAGTGTAGAATCATGGTATATTTGTTTATAAAATTATATTTATTACCCAGTACCTTAGTGGTATATAACTTGTTTGTAATTCATACTCTCCATTGGCTCATTAAGCCACACCATTCTTGCCCAAACATCAGAGGGGGTTATTCAGGCTAGGTAGTTTGCCACTCCCACTGGGAGGTGTTTCATGTTTATATTTTTCAAAGTAAACACCAGCAGTGTGGTTTAATGTTTTAATTACAACACACCCCCTTTCCATCAGCCTTCTGTCCTAATGCGCACAAACCTGTGCTAGAGCAGGTGCTTCAAAGATGGGAAATACTGTCCATTAAAGACAAGAGTAATTGGATTTCTCCTTCTCTTCATTTTCTACAATAGATAACTAAGTTTGCTATAGTATATGTTGCCACTAGGACTATGTAGAAGACTGCTTATTATTTTTTTGTTTTGCTAGTTGAATTTCACTGAAGATGTGGCCAACATGAAGTGAATATTTTGCAGCAAATCAAGGAGGGTTGTTCATCATCGACAGCAATATGTTGGTCAACATGAAATTGCCTAGTTCCAGGGAAAAAAACCCCACCTTTTTTTTCCCTATTTCAAGAACAGCAAAAGAGTCTGTAAAAGCTTTAGAGCTTTCTTGATTTTTTCTTCTCTATGCAATTTTAAATTCTGTATATCTGCTTTCTTACTAATTTGGAATCTCAGTTGGTTCATTACAAAAATTTTTCAGTGCACCTGTAGTGAACAAGAGAATAAGTGAAGAGCTACATTGTCTGGTGGCTGATTAAGCTGCAAGCAAGAAAAACAAGTGAGAGGGACTTCTGTGCTACTGCTTTTTGACATGCTGACATACATAGATGTCAGGCAGGATTCATTAGTTTTTCTGGACAAGCTGGTGCCTCTGTAAAGAACGAAGGTTAAATTCCCAATTTCAATGTAGCTGCATCCTCTCTTGTTAAATTATCCAGCTTCACAGAAAAGCAATTTTATGGGTAACTGACAGTTGCTCAAACTGACTGACATGTTTAAATGACTATTTTTTAGGCAATATTTAAAAATGGTTCAACACTTGGCCAATAAATATGCCATTTTTACTAGTGAAAAATGACTGAAAATGTGTTAGATTTTAAAGACTGCTCTGTGGTGTTTCATGCTTAACATATGACATAACCCTCAGCGTGTATTTCACTGTCACAACAGTAAACCCCTAAAAGCTTTCAGTAAACCAGAACAGAGCAGCATTGTACCTGAACAGAGATTAGCATGCGAAAAGATCAAGACCAAAAGTTATACAAATATATTTGGGAGTAGGTGATGTAAAGAAAATTATTTTCTTTCTTTGCAGCCTTAGGAATTTGAAGTTGTGGAGGGCCTGCTCTTCTGAAAAGCAGCACAGCTTCTTTAAGTTCACACAAAATAGCAATGAGTTCAGTTCCTTGTTTGTATTTCTTCACCTTCACTTCACAGTGACATAGAAATATGCTATGAACACTAAGTCGGAAGTAGCAAGAGGGAGCCAAATACTTCTAATAGCAGAAGCCTGTTTTTAGGGACTGAAGGATGAAGCTTCTCAGCCAATTAGTTTTTGTTTGTGCTGAAACCTCCTTCTTGCTTGCTACTTCTGAAAATGGCCTTGCTTCAGGTGCAGTTGCAAATGAAACTATGACCTTAAGAGCCACTTAACCTAAAAGACTAACTTGTTCATTCATAGCTACATTTTAGGAGATTTTTTTCTTAATTTAAAACTCTAATAAGAGTAAAGAAAGTGTATCCCTACAAATCTTGACTTGCTGATCAATATGAACTTCTCAACACTCATAATTTCAACTTTGTCATAAAGGAGTTGATCCTTCAAAATAATTTAAAATTAATTTAAAACTCCTGGCCTACAGACTGCCTTCCTGACTTTTCAGAAGACATAGAACATGGCAGGTTGAGAGAAAAGGAGCAAGAAGGAGTCATAAAAAACAATGAAAAGACACTAGAAATCACTGAGGAAGGGAGGGCAAGGAGGATGTACACAAGAAAACCAAAGCTGACCTGTTTGAATATTCATTTCAGCACTCCTTTCTGAAGCACTTTACCTCAGTTCTCAAAAGCAATAGATGGATAGTTACCAAAGATCCTTTCCTTCAACTCTGATGGAGCTTGAACCTGATTTGGTGTCTGAGTTCACCCATTCTCTTTGTAACTTTGTCAGGGTGGTCACCTTGGATCAAAATGGTCCCATGACTCAGAGTTAGGGCAGCATTTGTTTCCATTGTTGTCAGCCAAAAAACTGATGGAGAGGAGAGGGTGAGCTGAGAATATGGCATGTATAGCAGACATGACATCTTCATTTAGAAATGCTATGAAGTACAGTGAATTATCTGTCTCTGAGTAATAGTGAGCCTCCAATACACATTTTTATTGACAGACTCAACTTCAAACAAAAAGATTTCATACTTTGAAGGCAGCAGTAGGAATGAAGAAACAAGAGTGAAGTGGAAACATCATATTGCCAGTTCAGGGAAACCATAGATGCAGAAATACTGAGCGTGTTTAGTCAAGTTTTCAGATGGCTTGGCTTGATTAGACAAACCATGCTCAGAGATAACCTGCTTGGTCAATGCTTCCTATCCTGAGTTACAAGCAGAAAGACATGATGAAATCACAGTACCTCAGAAACCACACCTCTTTGTGTGCATGACAGCTGCAATGAGGGCATGTGTGGAGACAGAACTTACAAGTCAGAACTTCTTTATACCAAGGAATTGAACCAGTATATCATTTCTACTTGAGTACCTGATCATCCTACATATTTTCTATTTTCTTCTTTCTGGTTTAAATTCAGTGCACAAAAATTACAGTGAAGGCTGATGTTTACATGTGAGAAAGAATATTTAAAAAGCTTTTTGACAAATCGGCTTGAATTAGAGCTTTTCAGACAAAAGGACTTGTGACCAATAAACAAAACACACAGAATCAGCCAAAGCTGGAAATTGTGAGGAGAGACTGAGACATTCTCCCAGGAACAGCACAATTCTGGAAGTGTGCAAAAGGGAACATTTACCTGTTGTTTTCTTCCCTGCAGATGTATTGTATATTGTGCAGCTCTGCTAAGAAAGTTTTAAGAAGTCATTATGACAATTCTCACAATGCAGAAATACTCTCAGGGGCAAACATAGTAACTTACAGAGTACAGCTGGAGGATGGCTATTGAGTCATTGCAGAAAGATGCCTTTAGACTTACTTGACTGTACCATAGCCTCATTATATCCCATTACATCAGTGATATGTTTTGGGACCGATTCTTATCCTATTTGTTTGTGCTAGAGATTCTGTTCTCATGAAAATTCAATCAGTGAGTTCAGAAGGCAAAATTCAATTGAGCACACATAAACCATGCCTTGAGAAAAAAGATATCTATTGTCATAGGATTCAACTATTGTAACTTTTTAGGTGGTTGGTCAGCCTAAGCAAAAGTATCAGGGATAAAAGGAAAACAGTTTAAATTAAATTTAGCTACTATTTCAATATTAATTGTGATAAGCTACCCTAGAAATAAATAAGGTGCTCTTTTTAAATTTTTGGGGGTAGGTGGCTTCATAGTTATGGCAAGCAGATAATTTTGGATAGGAAGCCTCTATCTCCATAAAGATGAACATTTCCTGTAACTCTTTCTGCAAAACCTTTTCTTGTTAAAACACAGTAACAGCTGCAATTTAATAAAAGTATTTCTCTTCAAAAAGTTAATTTCCCCAAGGCTTGCTGTGTGCCTGTTTTCATCTGTGTGTCCAGTTCTCCTCGTTATCATTGAAACAACACTGAAGTGCATCGCTGTGTACAGAACGTTACTGGAATTAGTGTTGAGTCCCTGCTGTGTCAGTGTCTCAGCAGGAGGAGGAACTGGTTTTTCCTGTGCACTCTGGCCTCCCTCCAAACTGTGCATCTGCCCTGCACAGACAACTAGGCATGACATACTTTATTTAGAGCCAGATGATATGTTTTGGACACAGTACTTCTGCCTGTTACCTGTATGAACACATAATGTCTCAAATAGAGAAAGGTGGAAGGAGAAGATCTTCAGTTTCCTATTTATAAACATGAATTCCAATCCCCTTAACTTTGTATAGAAAATATTCCTTTAGACTAACTATTATTTATCAGTATACCTCTTATTAAAAAAAACCAACCAACCAACCAACCAAAAACCAATGAAAAGGACTATGGTTCAATCTTCATAATTCAAAGTATTACAAAGAATTAATCTCTCTTTTCCCTGAGGTGTTGGGGAAAGGAACACTGAAGTACTACCTAGTTACTTTGAAATAAGAAATGGCCCAGTAAAAAAAATTATTACAATCAGTCTTCAGCCTAATTGCAGTTAATGCAACATGTGTATCAAATCTCTACATAAAAATGCCTGTTTCTTTTTCCCAGTATAATGCTGTGACAATTCAGTTATTGTGAAATAGAAAGTACTTTTTTTTTTCAGTGGTAACTTCTGTAACATTATAAGGTTCAGCTTCCAAGCACGGAATAGGTAGGCCATAATCACCAGCTCTTGGAGTATGAATTGGAATGTCAGCTAAGTTAAGGAACAATAGGTAAACACAGACTTTGCTTCTCTTAACTCCTGTTCACTATGCATCTACCACAAAGTTACCTTAAAATAATAACTAGAGGTTTGGTGAGGAAAGTTCTTGTAACTAGATGCATTTTTATCCTCCTTTAGGTATAGTCTTTAAACTCAGCAAGCAAAAGGGCAGCAGTAGTTATTTCTAAGTTTGAAGAAAAGCACAGCAACTGCACACCTTGTCTGATTCGACAGACATAAAATTCCCTGTATTCCCCATAAAAACCCAGAGAACAAAACTACTTACTACAACCACAAACTTCAGTTCTCGTTCTGCAGCAGTCTGTTGAAGGAGGGTGAGGACAAGATGAAAACTAAAACACAGGATCCTGGACAGGTTGGGAAGCTGTCTCACACCCATCCTGGCAGAGGAGGAAACAAGGTGGTGTAGCTCCAGCAGCTGCTCAGTCTGAACAGCTGAGATGTCAGGCTGTACTTTCAAAAGGGGTGGAACTGCCGCCGGTGTATTTCAAATCCAAGAGGAATGTTGTGTGACTACGCAACAAATTGCATTGCTCTTTGTTTTCAAATTACTGTTTACATTCTTTTTAATCAAATCATAATACAGTTTCATTTTTTCTGTGATATTTTTCTCTTTTGGAGTGTAAAGGGTGAGGTTAAAATACAAAGGCATTGCTAAGCATTCCTAGTGTTTCAGCCTACCTGTTCTGTTTCCCCTTCTCAGGGCTTGGAATTTTCCCAAACTGCAGTGTGGCCACGAGGATGCACTTGAAACCAAGAGCCAGGCAATACTGGTTCTCTTTTCTCTTTCCTGCTCAGTAAGTTCACTTTTCAGCTTCCCTCCCCTCCTTTTTTCTTTCCTCTTCTACGTTATCGCTGTGAAATCAGAATAATTACTTCAAACAACGTTTCATGTAGGTTAAAATTGCCAGTTGCTCAGATACAATAGTTGAATAAATCTTGCAACAAGTACGCTCTTTAAGCTCCTTGCTGGGCAATTATTTGGTCTTCAATTTGTGTGTGTTGCTTTTCTTTTCTCTTGGAGTATTTCTGTACTTCCCCTTTTGTAACTGCTTATATCAAGACTTTTTTTTTCTTGTGAACAAGCTCTGGAGCTCATATTTTTATTGTTACTGATTAAGAACCCTCTTTCTGACAGTAGCTCACTGGCTTTGAGAAGATTTCTCAGCTTGCCTCTGCTGACTTCCTCTCTATAAAATAAGAATAATGATACTAGTAGACTTGATTTCATAAGGATTTTCTGAGTAAGTGGATTAGTTTGCAGAGACCTATAAATAGAATTCTTTAAATGTTAAAACTTTACGTCCTTTGTGTATTGTCATACAATTCCTGTCATACCCAAACCTGTCTTAGGGTCTCCTGCTGAGCTCTCTGCAACAGTATTCTCTACAAAAGGTTTTTACTGTTTACCCAAAATTCCACCTTTAGGGCCTCAAAGCCCACTAAGCCCCAGGTGTTCTCTGAGTTGTGTGAATGCCCTTATGTATCCACTTTGCCTGATGGCTGGGTCTGGAAGGGAGGAGTACCACAGCTCCGAGACTTTCCTGTCTGTCTTCTTGGTACATTACCAGTTTTCAGCACTTGGACTCCTTTCTTCCTCCACTGTTGTGTCCCCACCCTCCTTTTTGATCTCTGCTGGTATGATTTTTGCCTATGCAGAAGGTGTAAGAGAGTAATCCATGCTTCATAAATATGTAATACTTTGTCTTTCTGAAAACAAACCAGCTGATCATCTTCCTCTATAATTTAAGAGTAAAGGTCATAAAATACACTTTTCTTAGAATACTTCAACATGCCTCAAAAATCAAGATGGTTGTCTTACTTTTTTAATCTATATAATTTTGTAGATCAGTGGTTCCTAAGATCTTTGATCAAGGAATCCTTGTTACCTCTCAGAATTTTTTCTTGTTCTTCCTAAGCCCTTACCATGAAATTCATAACTGATTAGTTTTTGTAAGATTTGCTGGCTTTGTGTTTCATTGATGAGTGATTATGACTACTGAAGTTTCAGTAATATGAAATCTTTACAGTGACTTCACTTTAGACATTAACTCAATTTCTGTGTGATTCTGGATGGCATCATTCAGAAATGTTTGAAAATATATAACAACCACATTTTACAGAAAATCTTGTCTAACATCACTTACAAAATTATATTTTAATCCAAGGCCAAGCATATGACAAGTAGTTCTACTTTCTGTGGCTTTGCTCTTCCCTTTGGCACCTAACTTTGTTAGTGAGATTATTTCATGTCCACAACATCTTAAATAAATGTGAACACATTTCAAAATGAAAGAATATCCCATTCATGTGCCATAGTTGTTAAGACAGGGTCCTGTAGGAATCCCATATGCAATCTGTAAGTATATTGGTAGCATGTGTTTGATTTGGAAATTTCCTTGCTTGTCTTGAATTGTCTCCTTTTCTACTGGGCATTTGACAGTTATAAACTTGTCATATTCTGCAACAACTAAGTCCTGGCTCTTTTCAGAAAAAGTTGCTTAAGATAATAATAAAAAATCCTTAACTGAATCTATTTACAGTTGTCCAAGCATTATAATGTAAGTGGACCTAAACGATTTGTGCCATACTTATGTTAATTTGGCTCATTGTCATGTATTTTAATTATGAAATTACAACATTAGGTAGAATTAACTTAATCTCCATTATCCATTTTAAGTGCATGTATCTATCATGAAGGCTTTCTGAAGCACAGCTTGATTGGCTTTGAAGTGGCCTGGTTGCAAAAGAACCCATGCTTTAATGTACACAGGGGTTACCTGAGGTACCCACTGCTGCTGGAGCACACCCTGAGCACTGGAAGGGTGAAGGTGCAGTCAGGGCAGACAGGTATGAAGCTTCTGCCAGCACTCAGGGACCAGGCTGCTCCAGGGGCAAACAGCTCAGTCCTGGCACTCACTGAATGTGCAGACTGGCACTTAACATGGTTTGGGTTTAGCTCCAGTCATGGTTTTCAAGGTTTGGTTTTTGTTTTGGGGGGTTTTTTTGTTTTGTTTTGTTTTTTTTTGCAATGAAAGAGAAGAAATATTTTGGTTTCAGTAAACAAAGTGACACATTTTCCAGGCATTGTTTCGAAGCACTTATGAGGAAAACAAAACACTGTCTTGCAGTCCTGCATTGAGGTGTTTTTAGCCAATTGTACTAAGTGAGAAGGGACAAAGGAGTGAATTTATGACACAGGAAGAGTTAACATATGCTGGTGACAAAATATGAACCTATATGTTGCACTACAGGAAAAAATACCCTAAACCCAAAGTTACTATTCAAATGCAAGCAGGGAGAAGAAAGTGTCTACTCACTGTCTCCTAACAGTTCCTTAGTTTACCCCAAGCTGTAATGTACACCTGGTTACAGGGCACTCAGAGAATTTCTTTTTGGTCTTATGAGATGAAAATGTTTGCCTGAGACACAGGAGACCTAATTTGTATGTTTTTTTGCAGGTTTATATATTTCTAGGAAATATGTAAACAAAGTAAAGAGGAAATAAGAAAGGGACAGAAAGCAATATTCATCTTCACTTTCCCCTCTGAACTCTGAGTCTGGTGGGGATTTTGGGTTCTGGAAGAGGTAGAGTCAGATCCCTCTGGTAAAGGAGGGATTTGAACTTGTGTAAGCCACATCTCAGATGAGTGCCATAAGCACTAAGTACAAAGAAGGAAACCCTACTTCTCACACTATCATGAAACAAATCCAAATTAGTCCATTAATTTGATCCATATTTATGAGTTATGCAAAGTTTGGAGTTTGTTTTTTTAATTTCTTTCATTTTTGGTAGTCAGTCAGCTCAGTAAACAACCCAAAGAGAAAAGATAGTGCTGAAATTAATGAAAGTGATAGTCCAGGCTGTCCAGTCCCACATTGCCTGGGCAGCACAAAATTACTGTTGCTTTTCTGTTGTTCATTCCCCACTGCTTCAGCATATGACAGGAAAAACAATGAACATCACGAGGTATATCCACCTATGTTACAGTATCTATGACTATCCAGGTTATTGTATTATTGGCAAGTCTTCTTTAAAATATGATTGGTCTGTCTGTGCATTGTTTGTGAAAGAAGAGAGGGAGTTGCATTTCCTGGTGACCCTGCTTTTTCAATGTTTAAAAAAATAGATAGCTTAAATAATAGTCTAAATAATTCCCGTGTTGAAATGTAATTATTTTTTACTCATTTTTACTCATTTCTTCTTTAAGAGGAACTGAAATGAACCTGTTCATGGCTTCATACATGAAAAAGACTACAGGATTAATTTTTCAAACAAAGTCAGTTCTGATGAAGTTGTGGGAAAACATAATTTAGAGCAGTTTATTATTCATTCACTGACATCCCCAATTTATATTCCTACAATAAGATCTGACCTTGATGTTTCAGCCTTTATGAACACTGCTGTTTATTTTTCAGAGTAAGCAAGGTATAAAGGAAATCTTCCTTTCTGTGTTCCTACAGTGATAGCCCTATGAACAAAACACATCACAAAGAATGTGTGTGATGGAGTTTCTGTTGAACAGGAGTGAGGAGAATGAAATAATCCAGAAATACCTTAATTTGTGACATAAATTTGAAATTTATTTTCGCTCAACAGGGATCAGAATGTTCAAGGTACATTCACTGGGGCATGTAGCATGGAAGAAGGCATGGTATGAGCATGTGATGGAAAAGGGGCACCTTGTGTTGGTGTACTGGGAGTAGTGACCTCGGCCAGGATGCACTTCCATAGCAGAGCTGCAGTGCTGGGGGCAGGGTCCATCCAGCTCCATCATCCCTGTGCCAGACAGGTCTGTGGGACAGACGAGGGGTTGTTGTGCAGTTCTGAACATTTCTGAGAGATGTATTTGGCTGAGGAAGGAAGGGAGGAACTGGAAGCTGCAGATTAAAGAGAATCATGAAGAATATCTCAGCTCTCTATTGCATTTTGTATGTGAACCTTGGTCAGTCTGGGAGACCAACAGAAAAATTGCCTTTGATGGGGGAGCATGAAACCCCCTTTCCAACTCTTGAACTTCCACTTTTAAACATCTGGAAAAAAACCACCTGAAAAATGAAAGCAACTCAAACAGCACAAGGTGGCACAAGTTGAGAAAAAGAAGAATCAGGAACAGGTTCAAAGGAAAAAAGAAAATGCCTACAAATTTGGTTTTGACAGGCAAAGCTATGATCTGTTAGAAGTCTGATATCAATAAAGATGGAGTCTTAGCTTTTCCTTTCTATTTGCTTTCTTCTAGCAGTTTTTTTAAAATTACTTCTTATTAGGGGAGGTGTCATGATCAATGTGTTTTTGAGATGAATCATTTAAATAGCTTGCATTAACTTTCCTATGAGGGCTGCAAGACCAAGGAAGGCTTTTGCTGGTGTCTATTATGGAAGATTAAGGCAATATAGAATAAACAATCTTGTTCTTCTTTTATTAAAAAGCAGCTAGAACTGGTTGTCTTGTGTTGTTGGAAAACAGTTTTACCCTTGTTTGGCTGCTATGGTGAAAGGGGTTACATTTTTTTACTAGAGGGAATAATTTATTTTTATCTATGTGTTTGCTGTGAAATGTGACTACAGCTCTTCTTGATGAACCTGAATCTTGTGATGGCTTGAGCAGCACAGGAATTATTGCCCGGGACCTGCTGAGGAGAGAATGGACATTTACAGTGAGAATTCTGAATGTTACATTCTTATTAGATGGAAAAGAGGTCCTTCTGTTATTTTGATTCCTTTTTATCGTAGGGAGTAGCAGCTCTCTGCTTATGCTGTAGTTCTAAAAAGTAATACGCTTTTCATAGGCAAGGCATCCATTTTAAAAGCCTGGTCCAAGAAAAGAAGCTAAAATGGCAACATTTTCTGCAACTCATCTGTTACTCTGGTTCTCTTTAAAGTGACCTATGGGCAAGGAGACTGGTGACAAAGGTCCTATCCACTCTGAGAAAGTAAAAAATAAGAAAACAAAGAAGTGTCCAGAAGTTACTTGTAACCAATTGTTCTGATCCAGCTTTTGTAGTAGGAACACAAACTGGTTTTGCTACAGCAATACTAGAAAATGTAACGAGTGAGGGATTGCCCAACACATTCCACATGTTTTAATGAGCATATAGCTCTGGATTTTTTTATTCTGTACAGCCAGCAAGTTCTTTTTGTTGTTAATGTCAAGTAAGTTGGGACTAACAGACTTCCCTGAGGCACAAACTTTATATGATCAGATCCGAGTATACAACCAGGGTAACATAATGAAAGGAAGATGTTTTGAAAGCTCTTTGAAACCACAAATTATTTCTCTTCCAAAATTAACACTTGGCCTTGCTATCTCTTTGGAAATCATATCTGAAAGCCTTGTTGGGTCAGTCAATTGTATGCTAGGTCTTCATGGTAGCTAGTCTGGATTTTTGTAGGATTGTCTTAGGTCCCTTCTTTCTATAAGTCTCGCCTTCCTTCTATATGGAGGTGGGATATTTGTGCATGTCTAAGACAGAGAAAAGAAAAAGAAATATATCTCTTAGTTAGTAAACAGGCATTATCCTAATTTTTGTGGCTTCTGTGATCTCTTTGTGTCAAATGCTTCATTACTTCTTGGATAAAATAAAGTCTAAGGACACCAGAATGACTCCTCCATTTGGGGGTGTCCTTTTGAAGCCCTGCTTCTGTCACCATTTCTGGAAGTTCTTGTCTCATTCTTCAAAAGAGAGCAACACTCATTCAGAGGTCTTTTCCAATTGCTGTAAATTAAGGCTATGGCCCTTCAAAACTCTGTAACTACAATTAAATTTATGAATTAGTTCTGACAAAGTCCCTTTGGAATGAATAAATCTTGAAGAATTGCTCTGGGTTTGCATTGCACTTGGGGTTTACCACTTGGTAAAGCAAAGCAAATATTCTTGAAGGATAAGTTCCTGCTTTCAATAATTTTGGTTTGTTGTACTGAGAAATGTTTTCTTTTGATAAAGATCAGGAGACTGTTTGTGCTGATGGCATTTAAGGAGAAATTTTAGATTGTAGTCACACCAGTGTGGAAGGGGTTGTCTCATAAAGTTGATCATACGGAAGAGATGGAGGAAACATCTAAAGATAAGATTAAAAGAGAATCATTCTTAGCATGTGGCCTCATTCTTCATAAACATGTCAAACCTGTTAATATGACCTCAACAAGAGGGTAGCTCAGACTAAATGGGGAAAACTTTACAAATTTGCTCCCATTTTGATGGAATTAGAGAAAATCGTATGAAGTGTTGAGTCAATGCACACTGAAATCTTCCTGAGCAGCAAAAAGAGAGAGCACAGTTTTGTCTCCCTCCCAAATATGCTGAGCTGATTTTACTACCTATGTTCCACAATATGGTCATCATGATGTGGAAAAACTTGACTCTGATTTATACCACTCTCAAATACTGATACTGTATTATGTGACCTCTAATAACAATACCTGCCCAACCCCTTTATTTCCCTGCACTGGGGATATAAGTCATTTCCATGAAACTTCAAATCAGCATTTCCTGGAAACAATTATCTGTTTGGAAACTAGTGTCTCTATGTAGAATAGCAAGTTAATTTTTAAACTTAGTCACCCCTGGATTTCACTAAAAAACAAAAAATCACATTTATGGAATTCTATTCATCAAATGCTCTGTTGCATGTAATAATCAAAATATTAGCATATGCATGAGCAAAGAATGATATTTGAGATGATTTTTGACAAAGCTGAAAACAGTTGAAATCAGGGATGTTGCAGCTGTGTGTGTTAAGTGTAAATCTGACCTGTAAACTCTTTGCATCGCTCTTCAGCTTAATTTAGCTTCCTGGCATTAACAATCCTCTGTTCCAGCCTATCTGTGTTCACTGGGAGCTGGTGGAGCACCGTGGCTTAGCACAGTGTGTCAGTGTCAGGGTGCTGCGCTGTGCGGGCTGGGGAGCAGTGGACCTTGGCATTGTCCCAGCTCATGCACAGCAGGGAGTTAAAAGTGCCTGCAGGAAAAGCAAAACTGACTTTTCCTATTAGCAAAAAGAAATTAGGATCTGGCTCCAACAGGTACACTCTGAACCAGGATAAAATAGGGGGAAGTGTCAAATTTTGGTATGACAATATGGAAAACACTTTGATTGGAACATCAGGTTTGGTTGTAACATCTTTTGTGGTCCATATGGGATTTCAGCACTCAGGAGTGCTGAAAATATTTCTGTCTAAATATTTATGTCTAAATTTTCTACGTATTTGTGTCCTTATTGTTATCAAATTTTGATTAAATTATAGAATTTTTCTGTTTGTTTATTTGATCAGTTACACAGTTTACTTTGTGAAGGAAGGGAACTAATTATCACAAAACTTAGATTACTAAGCACCACAGTATAAACATGAAGTATTTAGCACTATCTTCCATCGCTGTATTAGTAGGTTGGCCAAAAATCACTCCTCAGAAACAACCTCTCCCTCCCTCTGCCAAATAACCTTTTCCAACTAAATGTGGTAATTTCCTGATCTATTTCCTGAGAATTTGTGAGCAATGACCATAGTGAAGAAATTTATTTAGTGAATTATTAGTTGCTAATTTGTTATTCATTCTGGCTAAACTATCTCTACTCTTTAATGTATTCAAGATATTTAAGAGGAAATTATTTTCAACCAGATGAGTTGGCTGGTCTGCATTCTTATAAACTGAGATTTCAAATTCTTCCCGAGATCAGTGGTTCAGAAAGGAGTATGATATTTTTTAATGTTAGGTACAATATTTGATCATCAGAAAAGAGGGGTCTGTCTGCTTTTCATTTTCCTAAGGAATACAGAGCTAGATAAAAGACAGGCAGTGTCATTTTCTGCCTTCCTCTTCCCTCTTTCTGCAAAAGTAAATATCATCAGTGGTCAAAATAGACATTTAAACATCTTAATATGGAGGCACAGACAGGCTGCTGGGGAATGTGTTAGTATGCCAGTGTGTGTCTGTGCATGTTTGACATCCTGGTAAGTACCAGTCTGGTATACTATTCAATATTCATCTGTTTTGATCTCTGAATGCCTCCTAAAATCAAGGGAATGCACAGTGTTGCTAATCAGCTTGGACAAACACTCTGCAGTTAAAGAAGATACGATGACTGTTATAACAGTGCATTTTTATGTGACTCCTCAGTAACTGAAGGTCTTTTTGACTGTACTAAAACTAAACAATACAAAAAAAAAACACATGAAAATCTGTCCCCTGAAATTTGATCAGCCTTGATTTTGTTTCATCAGAAAGTTGGTCTGGAATAGACAAATGCATCAATGGGGTAGAAATGATGGCCTTGGGTACAATTCTGTCTCACTGGATCTGCACATTTTTTCATTTCAGACCAAGTCCTTATGAAAATGGTTGTTACTTCAAATGAGCCGTTGGAAGATCTAATCCTGACTTGACTTTTGGGTACACATGCCCAAATCCCCTAACTTACCTCCTTTGATGTCCTACACCCTACATTCTCTTGTCCAGTACTGTACGAGGATGGGCGAGAGCAGCTGAGTGAACGTCTCCAGTGGGCAGCGGAACTTGCAGCCAGGGAGGGTGAGGGGGTGAGGGGCTCTCACCGAGTTGTTCCGATAGTACATTTCTATGGTGTATTGCCTGTCCCAGAATAGACAAGGGTCAAAATAAAGTTAGGCACGCAAACCCACACGGCCTTTCCATGCTGTAGTGATTGTACTCAGGAACAAACTTTTAGCCAGTTAATTTTTCTGATTGTTAATATGTTTATGATTTATTAATATAATTAGTACTCTGAAAAGATACTTTTAAACAATGGGAGGTCAACACCAGTTTGTGAGTAGTTTGTTATCTTTTCAAGGAGGTAAATAGATTAAAAGGATGGAGTAAAACCTCTTCTAACTGTAATGAAGCAATATATAGGGGATTTTCAGGCTCATTCTGCTACCATCTACTACGTTGAGTCCAATTATAATAATTAAAATCAATCTATAATATTTTCCTGAGGAGTGAACTTTGTGTATCCAGTTTAATTAGTCTGGGGTAAATTGCTTTTTTAGAAATTAGTACATTGTAAATTGTAAATTAATAAATTGCTTTTTAGAAAAAGTGCATGTTAGCAGCACGGGTTGCAGATACTTGCCCATTTTTCTCCTGGTAAAGTTCAAAGAAATGACAGGCACTGTAAGGAGGCAATTTCCCATTGAAGACATTGAGTGCCATCTGTAAGGCAACGATGGTGGCTGCATGCTGTGAACAGAAGAAACCTGTAATTAAAGGTCTGTGGAAAATGATTGCATGAACCTATTATTTAACAATATGCCCAGCATATTGTCTGTCCACTCAAGTGTGGCCACATTAATACTTGCCCTCTGCACTGTTGAGCAAATAGTGTCCTTTTATGGCTATATCAACTGAAGGGCTACATGTATAAAATATATATATATGTAAATATTTAAGAAGCCTTAGTCACTGGCAGCTTTTACCAAAGTTAACAGGAGCATTTAAAACTTCTTTTAAAAGGAACTAGTAGTTTTGTCTATTAAATAAACAATATTAGAGCTCAGGTAGAGTAAGCTCTTTAGCTGATATCTACCTGCTAAGTCATAATCTAATGGCAATTCAGAAACAGGAGCTTTTTATTGAGAGCAATACAAAAATTTCCTCCTCCAATGACAGTGTTTGCACATTCTAAACCAAAATATAAAGTCACAATTGAGTAAATGCTTTCATAAGACCTTCTAAAATAACATAATTTTTCTTTCTTTCTTTTTTTTTTCCTTTCTCACCTGAAAAAAGACACAGGAAGCAGGAGATTTCTTTCTGAATTATTTTTGTGATACAGGTTTAGTAACACATGAAGCTCAGTTTTTCCAGTTCTATGCTCAATCAAAACAGTATTACAAAGAAAAAAGCCATGACATCAGGTGGAAAATGAAATGCTGAAGGTTTCAAAGTAGTATCTGTTAATTAAAGAATGAAAATAACCCTAAGATATCTAAGGTTAACCAAATAAAAAATGCTTGTAGCTATATTTCATGATGGAAATAAAATTTCACAGCTTTCACTGCATTTAATAAGTGCAGAAAGGAAGCCCAAAAGAAACAGAAACCACTCACCGCAGAATAAATAACCATTTTTTGCTGGTGTGAAGGCTTTCTAGCATTTGATAAATGCTTTATGATAGTTTTTAAAAGAACACCTGAAAGAAAATGGAGAAGCAGGGACAAAAAAAAGAGATGCTTTATGTTAACATCTGTATTGATTGTTGCCATTTTAAGAATCAGTCTTTAAATGCACCAGATGTATTCAATTGACTTTATTGGTAATTTGTGCAGAGTACCCTGATTAATTCTGACACTGCCTTTTATATGAACAGTGGAACACATTTTCTGCTGTGTAAAATGTTTTGGGGGTCATTAGTAGCCTGAGCAGCTCCAAGCAGTGCATTCACAGCTGCTTTGTGCCAGCGGAACAGTGCAGGAAGAGCACAGTAATGAATACTGCCCTGTTGTGTGTGTAACTCCCTTGATTTCCTGATTTCCAGAGAAAAAAGGAAGAGCATATCCTCTGCACTCCGGGCCTCCACAAACTATTTTGTTAATTTTAACTGCTGAAAAGTTGTAAGATTAACTACTTGAATTAAATCAATGGCTGTGCTAGTTTGTTAATGTAAGGTTGGCATCTTAACAAAGTAAAATTCTAAGAGGAAAGCTGTACAGACAGTAGACAGAATAGTCTTCAGCTACTGGCACATGTTTGATAGCAATTGTTAGTAAAGCAAGGACAGATATTTGAACTTTTTCCTACGTTTTGTAAGTTGGAGCTTCAAAAATGCAACAGATTGACTCATGTTTATATGTTTATTTGTCTTTGTAGCTCACAGATCCTGACTGTACACTGCCCATATAAAGTGAAAAGGAGGCTCAAATGGAGGCAGAGGATGAATGGAAGATAATGAGTGACTAAAAATGTATAAAATATTTTAAAACACTGGCTAATATTTTCTAAGCAGAAAAAAGTTTAGTAGCAGTTTAATATTTTTATTTTAGGACTCTCAGTAATGGAATATTAAGACTTTAAGGCAACAAAGTCACAATTGTAGACATTGCTACAAATAATATTTTTAAGTAAATTACACATGGTGGCTTACATTAAATTCAGACTTGATTCAGTTGAACAAGAATCTGTATATTACTTTGAATTTCTTATACAGTGTGATCTAGATGATACCTCCATTATAATGTTAGATTAGAATATTCATGATTCATATCCTCTCCATCTCTCTTCCTATTGATCAAAACCTTTCAGTGCTGCCCACCAGTATCCACATCACAGCATCTTTCATAGTTCTACTGCAGAATCAGTAGCAATGTTTGGTATATCCCTTTCTTCTTTCCAATCCAACTTTTGTTTTCAAATGGGGTAAGAATTCTGCTTACCTCCCTGCAAACGTGATTTTTGTATCTGTTTGTGGAACCCGAATGTCGCCTGAAGCAACAGTTCTGAGAGCTTTGTCAGCTTGGTCCTGACACCATGAGTAGCCCAAACAGGTAAAGTGTAATTGTTAATATCCTACAGTGAGAAAGAAAACATGGTGATTTTTCTACTGATTTCTACTGCTAGCTGTTGTTTGTTCTGGCACAAAATGCTTGTCAGAACAAATCTGGAGTGTTTCACTCACGCAACAGTTTCTCCTTGTAATAAAATGATGACTATATTTTGCATTTAGACAGCTGTAGCATTCTTATTTATAGCATCATACCACTTAAAAGAAACTTGAAGGTCAGTGCTCAACAAAAAGGGAAAAAATATGCAAAAAGCAACTGGTGTTATTGATGTTGTCAGCTGAAAAAAATATGACTTTTTCAGTCTACTGCTGGGATGTATCCTGAAATCTTTACTGAAGCAAATCCTGTATAAGGACTGGTAACTCTGAGATATAAGTGAGATACAGAGATCATGCAGAAATATGTACAGCTGTAATATGGATGTACCTGAGTATGAGATAGATGTACAGGGATGACATATATATAGACAAAGTTCATACCTACTTACACCAGGTCTCTTGGATACTTACACAGTCCTCAAGCTAAAGTGGAATGGATTAGCCTTTCCTTGGGGATGCAGCCCCAGATATACTAATGTTCAGAACTGTGAGAAGGGAAGCACAACACTTCTGGTTTGCACTACTCTGAGTTCCTGTTTAATCATGGTTTGAACTTTCTTCTGGAGCAATGTAACCTTTGGACTGAGCTCCCTAAAAGGAGTGTTCTTGTAACAAGTGAGCTCAAAGGAAAATGTCAGCTACTTAAAGGATTTGTTTAATCAAGAGAAACAATAGAATGTATTAGGTTAAACCAGCTCAGATCACAGTGTTATCCATTTCTCTTTTAACAAATGTAATTTGTGTCTGGAGGAAAGATTTGGCTAGTTGCATGCCATTTAAGACAGTGCTGTAGGCAAACGAGCACCTCAGTCTCCAAGTTACCTGAAAGTCAGGTGACACTGAGCCAAAAGTAACAAACACAGAGTGGTCCATGCTACTGTAATTTCATTAACTGTATTTAAAAAAAAACTATGTAAGGACACTTTCTCTGCGTGCTTGAAAGGGTGAGGGTGACTTCTGTGGCAGATGTCTTAGCTGATACTCCTAAAGTCTTCACTGAGTAGTATGAAAGGAAAGCTCATCAAATCTAACACTAGAAGGAAAAACCCATCTAATTGTTTTTTGTCTCCCAGTGTTAAGCTCCATTGGAAAATAGAGAAGGGTGATCTCACAGAAATTAAAGGGAGATGTTGCAACATTTTAACACTTCTTTTAACTCAAGGGCCCTGCCACACATTCCATTCAAGATTGCTTTGACCAAGATTGGACCTTTGCAGAAACTGAAGGACAGAAGGTAAACTCATTAACATCACACCCAAATATTATATGTAACTTGTGAAATCTGCCTTACAACTGCCTCGGTTTTCTTGAGAAAATTCCGATACTGATGCCCAATTTAGCATTAATATTTGAGTTTATAAATAGTTACACATGAAAGCATTTGTAGCAAAAGCTGCCTTCAACAATAATTTTTTAGCACAAGACTGAAATTTTCGCTTGTGTCAGCTGAGGTAAGTCTGGATTTTGAAGTTATATGAAGAGGGGCTTATTGCTAAATTAAGGCCAGTCAGTTTTTTTAAATCAGAAAGTTACCAGACTGTGGGACCCAGATGCTAATGACAGCTGGGCACCACAATATCCCTTTTGTTATAAAATCAATGCTATTTTTGTGATCCCCCTGGTTCCTCTGCTTAGAACAAGCCCCCAGTCTTGCACAAATACACATTTGTGTCATTCCAATGGCTGCTTAATTCCTGAAAATACTCTGAGCAGGACTGTGCAAATAATGACTTCTCTTGCTTATACAATTTGCATAAACTCTTTGTGGAAGGGTGCTTATGTTTCTTTGCCAGCAACATATTTCATTCATGTGTGTCTCCATGATTGTGTTTCGAGTAGTAACAAGGCAATTTTATCCAGAGGAATGCTTTTGCCTGATTGTCCCTACGCAGTCACTGACAGGATCTTGAATTTGATGGGCCATTGGTTTGTGTTCCTTATAGTGGTGGACAACCCACACCAGTCTCACACAGTCACAGTATGTTTGCAGGGTTTTCAGTTTGATGTTAGGTGAAGGTTTCTGGGGAAGAAGCTAAAAATAGTCTATGGTTCAACAAATTTTGAAGCACAGACCTACCATCTTTTCATGTCTTACAAACAATAAAAATAAGAGCTAAAACCAGTTTTAAGGAAGTGTAGGAATTTCTGTTGGACTTCGGTGATCTTAAAGGTCTTTTCCAACATAAATGATTCTATGATTCCATTTACCTCAAATTGTAGAGTGTCTGAGAGCCTCCAAATTCTTTCAGTGTTCAACTTTTTCAATGGGTATCCTGTATGAGTGGCTAAAAACTTCAGAAATGGCTGAAATACAAAAATAGCACACTTGAGGTACACGGGGCCTTTTTATATCATTTCTACACACTGCCATGCTAGCACACAGGAACTGTTAGAAAGAAGACAGTCTTTGCGTTCAAGCAGTGAACCATTGCCTGGATATAAGAGAATTTGGCCCGTTCATCCAGGCAAGGCCAGGGATATGAGTTCTGACTTGAGCTATGGTGATTGTTCGTGCTTGTTGGAAATGTTCAGAAGGAGGTAGAAGGGACATAGATACATGAAGAAGTTTGGCAGAAATCCAAGAAGTGCTTAAAGGAAGGGTGATAAACAGAATTATTCTGATAGTGGCACTTAGGAGAAGGGAGGTATGATATAAATTTGATTAAACTGGCATTTGTGGTTTACTTGCATATAATACCCAGGCTGTTATAAAAATTCTGGGGAATTCAGCTGTGAGCATTTTGTGGAGGAAAAGGAATGTGAACTAGCAGAGAGTTACACAGACAGCTTTCAGAGAAGTTGCTTTACACAGGAGTAAACAGAAAGAGGTATTGGAGTAATTTAAGAGGCATTGGTACTGATTTTATCTGAGTTTTTGTTTTGTCTGGTCTCCTAGAAGATACATTTTTGCAAGGAAGTTAATGATTTATCTTTTCTATGACTTTCAATCTTCGATTGATGGGAATAGCCCAGTCCAGTTGGATCTGTAATGTTGTAATTGTTTTTTGAGTATGTCGTCTACACCCACAGTGAAGATTAGAGATCTGGAAGGAGTGTATTGATTGCCACTTTTTAAACCTACCTGTTAGATAATGTTGAAGAAGTGGTATATTTTAATCAGATTTCCAGAGCTGAAAATACTTTACCTTGTAGTGCTTGAGTTGCCTTTGGAAATCTCTTGTTGCAAAGGTTTCTCTCAGAAGCTCCTTGAATTTTGGGCAGTGTGAGAAAGGTAAGTATAGCAACTGAAAAGAAAATTGCAAAACACTAGTTAGGCAAGGTGCATCTTGTTCTGCAATTCAATATACCCTTGCAGGATTGTTGTTCTGATTGGCTGCACTGGTTAGGACAAGCTGAAAAATTATTTGGGAATGTAGTTTTCAAGGATATTCATCTTTAGGACTCTGAGAGTCATACTGATGACTATGTACAAAATAATGTTTAAATGTTCAGGGGAGTAATAGCTGCAGTAGTTCAAAGTTAAAGGATTCATTTACACAAGATGAAATTTGTCCCTTGACAGAAGACTAACACAAAGCCTCATGAACTCCTTTGTTCTTGGCTTCTCCAGGGATGATTTCACTCATTGTGTTCAGTCAGTCTTTAAACACACCATCACATTTTTACAACAAACTGTCAAGCAGCAGCTGGACTGCAATAGGAGTCTTGGTCCATACTTAGCTGTACTGAGTGGACTTACCACAGCTTCATTTAGTTCAGCTAAATTGTAGAAACTTGTGAAGTTTTTGTAACTTGGTTTTGTCTTTCAGTAATCTAAGACATATGAAGGTTAAAGGTTACATGTGACTGGAATAACTTAATGCCTTGGGTTTTTTTACTTACTTAAGCTGAACTGAATTTATTTTTGTTTGAAGTTTTTTGTGTTAAATTTTAAACAAATGTTAAAATTTGACACTGAGATCTTCTTAGTCCTTTTCTCTAATGTGCTTTGTATCGTTTTTCCAGTTATGTAGCTCCATCTATATAGTCCCAACATTAAAGTAACTTTTAAAAGAATTTGAGAGTTTTGAAGGGATAATTAGCTGGAAATCTTCACAGCAGTTCCTCAATCTTTTTAGAAATACAGTCTATCTATTCTAGAAGATAGGAAAGTATTTCTGAACTATAGCCGAAGGTTCATGAACAGGCATGACTTCCTGAATAAATGAAAGGCATTTGTTTTAGGTGGTAGGATGCATGTGGTCTCAAGCTCAGCCTGTATATGTAGTAAAGATGAAACAAATAGTTGAAAAAAGTATGAAGAATGTCCATGTATTCATAATTTTTTTTTAAATAAACTTACTTTTTCCCCCTAGGTGTGAATGAGGTGCAGCACCTGCTTGCTGAGTTTGCTGTTTGTGTGGATACTGGCCAGGTATTCTTGAGTGTCTGCTGGGATACCACTGCCTGTGACAGTATCAGAAGCAGCTGCTGACTCTGCCAGGCTGTGTGTGTTAACAGGAAGACCTGTGTCTCCATATCTTCAATCTTCAGGCTTTTATCACCCCAAGGTGAGAACTAGTGCTCCACGGCCTATTTAACCTGATTCCCCTCTCATCACAGACTGTGTTAACTAGACCTGTAAGCCCACACAGAGTATCCTGGATAACATGTGCGAACCTTCTCTCTCAAACTGGGACTCACACTGCACACTCCTCATCTTTCTTAACTTTTTGCCATAGGTTTTCCACACAGAGAAAACTCCAGCTCTGCTCAGCTGCCCAGCTTTCTCCTCTGGATGTGTATGTGCAGGCTGCAGAGATGCTATCCATGATTCCTCACAGCTCCAAGGTGAGGAGCTGAGGGAGGGAGATGAATAAATACATTGCCCCATGGAATTCATATGCTCAAAGCTCAGAGTCCTCCTTCCTTTTCCCTTTTACTTTTTTCACCAATCCTCCAAGTGCACACACTGGCCTGCAAGGTGCATGACAAACAATTCTGGGACTCAATACTCACTATAATGTAAGTCCCAGAATGATTCTTTTGTCTTTTCTGTTGGCTGCAGACTAAGAAATGTTGAAGTACTACTCATGTTAGGTATATTTCCTCTTCTCACACAAAGAAAGTCATGATTGTGAGAAGTTTAGTATTACTTCTATAGTGTTTTACTCACATTACAGGTTAACTCTTTTTCTCTATACCTAGGACTTCTGTTTCTTTCCCTTTTTGTTAAGACCAGATCTCTGATATGTAAGTCCATTGCTGTGGAAAATCTTGTCAATATTTCTATTCAGCTTATTAGGCCTTTCTGCACAATGCTTGTAACATAATGTACTTTTCATTGCCTTTACCATGCACTTTTTGCTGCACTTTCATCTCACATCCTATATGCTTTACTAATCATTAAAGGAAAGCAGATGCCTCTTGTTTGTACTCACATTATCATGTGACAGTGGCACTGTGTGAACTGGAATTGGCTGCCAAAGGATTCTGGAGTTCCAAATCTGGCCCTCTGTCAGTGGGTACAATCCAGCAAGACTTGCCTGAGCACTCATAAGTGTGTGATCACAGTCAGTGCTTTGAACATAAATCTGAAACAAAGGAAAAAAGAAGTTTGGAAGGTCATTTCTCCCATTAGGTTTGTTTTTCTTTCCTCTTGGTAGGAAAGAAGGGGAAAGGTACTGTGCTGGGGAAATTGTCATTAGAATGGAATGACATGAAGGAGGATGGAGAGAGTGAAGCTGGAATAAAATTTCATTGGACATGTGAGCTGCAACATGGCAGCATTTCCCTTCAGAATGCCAGTGGAAAGTGTGAGACTGACTCAATTTGACCATCAAGGCTTTGGACAGCATGTGTGCATTGAAAAGCTGGAACCTAAATGAAGACTAAGTTGTACCTACATTGCATCTTGAAGTGTAGCATTGGAGGTATGTGACATAGATACTCTCCCACACAGCAGTGACAGCCCTGAACCTGATGTACAGCCTGGTCTTAAGCTGACCATCAGTCTGAATAAAAGTTGAACCACAGTTTCAAGGATACTATGAAATTACATTGAATTCAATCGGTATTAAGTTTCCTCCAACTGCACCAGGTTTAGACTCTCATGCATCCAGGAACTCCCAATAACATCCATGAAAAACATCCTCCCCGCCAGATCCAGAACTTGCCTCACTCTGCTTGTATACAACACTCAGGAAATGAGAGTATCTCCTCCGCATGTACTGGCCAAGCTCATACTGTTGCTGTGTGCCAAGCTGTAGAAGTAACAGAATAATGTAAGAGGCTAAAGAAATGTACAACAACAAGAAGCAATAATATTTCATATTATTTTAATAAAGACATTTTTCCTCTCCCAAGTGAAGGAAGAAAGAAGACATGAGAAAAAAGCAGTAAAGTTGCTGCATGTACAGTATTGGATAATGTTAGATCCGACTTCCTGGTGGATACAGTTTTATATTTTTCTCTATGGAAAGCCGTGTGTATGTTTATCCAAGCTGGTGAGACTGGCTGAGGGGCAGGGTGACTTAAAGCAGGCACAGAGATGTCCCAACACCATCTGTCTCATTTCTGCTCTATTGCTGTCTCAGAGCTGATTAACTGGGGGTGCAGACAGGGCAGCCACCTGTCCACAAAGACACACTCAGGATATGAGTCCCATAGAGTATCATCAGTGATCCATATGGAGGCTACAGTTTTAGCTCGGGCAAGACCTAATTTTTCAGAAAAGAAGACTTGAAGTCCTCCAATCCTTCAGGTATTTTGCTGCAATCATTAATTATTATCAACAGTCTGATTGATTCTTGATTCTTGCCTGACTATGTTCCCAGCTTTCAGTCACTGCATCTCATTATGCTTTTGAATAACATTCACCATCACAGATCTTATTCACAGTTAAAAAATAATCCATACAATGGAATCAAATCACTTAATCTCTATGTTAAATTAGCCTGATGACAAATCTCTACCCTCACAGCAAAATGGTTTTTTTCAGTCTCAGCATCTTAGTAGCTCTTTCCTGAGCATTTTCCAACTTACCTACATAATTTTGTAAACACATGACAGATGAATCACAGAATCTCAGAATCCATTGGGTTGGAAAAGACCTCTGAGATCACTGAGTCCAACTTATGACTGAACACCACCATGACAACTAGACCATGGCACTAAGTGCCACATCCAGTCTTTCCTTAAATGCCTCCAGGGATGGTGACTCCACCACAATCACATGTAATATTCAATATTGCCATCTTTTTACTTCTACCTGGGGTTACCTGACTTGAATTTAAATATATTCCACTTTGCTCATGTAATCGTTGCTGTTCAGTGGGATCTCAAGTGCAGTGATTACTCATTGCTTCCTAAAGTAATTTTATAAGTCACAGGATCAGAGGATAATTCAGGCTGAAAAGGCCTCAGGAAACCTCTAGTCCAAACCCCTGCTCAAAGCAGAGTCAGCTGTGAGGTCAGGCCAAGTTATTCAGGGCCCACTGTGTGTGTATGTGATCACCTCCTTCTGTTGCTGGAATTGTGTATTTAGGTTCTGAGGCTGGAGGCTTAGGCTTCTGCCTCAACTTGCCTACTGTGTATGTTGTTAAATCCTGACACCTGGATCTTGATGTCTTCCATGCCCAGGAGCAAGCTGGCATGGAGAGCTGAACTTGCACAGTGTCTATAGGGAATGATTGAGGCACAGCTGTGTTAAGGCATAGTAAGCTGGTCTGTTACTCTTCAAGGAAGAAACAGGCCTGATTTTGCATTGGAGGGCAGTTTGTTCTCTTCTGATTTTGGTGGAGAGTTGCCAAGTGACAAGATCCCCCAGGAAAGAGACCCCCAGGACATAAGGTGTGTGTGCCTAACAGAGAGAGACACCTCCACATTCACAGTAGCCATTCATCTGGGACAACCAGATTTCTGTCACATCTAAGTACTTCAGTGAAGGTGCCTGGTTCCCAGAATGCTGGGCAAATAACTAGTGGATTTTTCCATCCAAACTACATATCTTGGGGAAAAAGGAATGAACACAGGCACATAGACACAGTGGGGTGCTGCTGGTGGGAGTGGAGCAGAAGTAGGGTTAAAAGCACCTAGTGCCCAGATACTGCCTTACAGTCTGATAGCACAGGAGCTCACCCTTGGCTCCGTTCATAGGAGGTGGCAGCTAATAGAAATTACAGCCAATGCAGACACGGTTTCTGCAGTTGCCTCAGCTGCTATGACAGGTGATAATTGTGTGCAAGTTCAGCTCTGCTGTATGCTGCCAGTGCTTGCATTAAAATAGAGTCACAGAATTGTAGAATATCCTGTGTTGAAAGGGACCCATCAAGATCATCAAGTCCAATTCCTGGCCCTGTGAAGAACACTCCAAGAGTCACACCATGTGCCTAAGAGCGTTGTCCAAATGCTTCTTGAACTCAGACAGGCTTGGTGCTTTGACCACTTCCCTGGGGAGCCTGTTCCTGTGCCCAGCCACTCTCTGGGTGAAAAACCTTTTCCTGATGTTAACCTAAACCTCCCCTGACTCAGCTTCATGCTATTTCCTTGAGTCCTGTCACTGGTCAAGAAAGAGAGCTTTAAATTAACTTTCCTGGACATAGCATGGGAGAAGCTTCTGCTAGTACTGACATTAGCAGTTCATGAACTACGCAGCAAAGATCGAGGAGGGCATGTGAGCACTTCCACCGCCTTATACTACAGATGGATAAAGCTTTGTGTGTGGTTTCAGGTGAACTGAGCTGGTCACCAATGCCTGACTCCTCCCAGAAGAGCATGGTCTGCAATCAAACAACTCAACATACGCTGCTATTGGACCAGAACGGGCTGACTCAGCGTCACTTAAAGTCAGTGAGGGCTGTTGCTGTACTTCCCTGGTAAGTTCTTTGGCTGTCCCTCTGGAGATCTGTATGTGGCAACTTAATAAGGGCCTTCCCCAAGTGAAAGCAAAGTGTCAAACCCCAAATATTGACACACCATCTTCCAATATTTCAGTATATTGGCCCAGCTAAGCAAACTCACCTTGGTAAGCTGTCCATATCCATGCTGTCTTGCAATTTCTTTGTGCATATCAGTTGGAAAAAACTCTTGTGGGGTATGATCGCCATGGCGAAATACCTGATAAAACAGATGAAATTCCTCTTGTGTTACTGGTATTTTTGTGGTAAATATGATTAATTAGTGTAGTCACAAGGAATATGCAATGACAATGAGTACTGTATCTGACAGATGCTGAACATATTAATTGTGCTTTCCTTAAGTCCTTAAGATAGCTACATTTCTGTTTGTTTTATTTAGACAAATAGAAATGGTTTTTTTCCTGGCATTTGAGAAGTAATTATCTCAAATTTTTGTAAGTTATAAAAACTACAATATATCTTAATATATTAAAGAAGGTTTATGTGTTTTAGGAGGTATAGACCACAATATTAAATAAATAGAAAATAAACAGAAGCATGTAAGTAATTTTGCAGAAGTATTTGAACATTAATATTTTGCTATTAGTAAGTTGGAATTCAGAAGGAAAAAACCCAAACTATTGCTCAAGGTAACAGTTCTATGGCTGACTGCTGTGAAGTGCACTTTCTTGGCAGAAATAAGCCTTAAAAATTCATATGTTGACTTTTTCATCACAAGGGGTGATAAAAGTGTTATCTAATGTCTAAATACAGATTAAACTGTTACTCTGAAAACATTAAACCTGTTCTGGAATTTCACTTCAGATAAAAGATGTATTTATAAAGATATAACAGAATTTCTCATTCCTGCAATGCATTCTTTCCTTGTCCATCATAATCCCTGTGGATTTGTGCCATATAATTCTGAAACTTTAACACCAGTGGTTTTTTTATTTTTTAATCCAAGCAGGGAGTAATAAAAGCAAAAACTGCAGCACAATAGTTATGCAAGGGGTTTACAAGTATGTGTGATGTTCAGAAGAATATTCAGGCCTCCTGCAAACAAAAGGTACGTCATAATCATTGCAAACAGCATTTGTTTCACAGCACTGGTTCTGTGTTGCTTGTTCAATGCCCTTGTATACTTGTTTGAGTTCACATACTGAAATTTGGTTTGTATATTAATCCATTGAAACCACTGGAAATTCTTCCACGGTAAAAACAGGGGGTTTGCACAGCTGGTATTTAGTTATGTAGTTGTCTTTCACATTTTAAAACAGAATCTTGTGTTATTCCTCTCTTACTGCTATGAAATAAGCATTCTATATCCATGCAGAAAGTAAAACTCTTCTAGGAGTTCACAAAAGAGATAAGATTGTAAAATCTTATTTAAAATGGAATTTTTTCTTCTTTTTGTACAATGCAATAATGAAATTTGAATATGCAGGAAACACTTAAACATTTTAAAAGTGCCCCCTCCTCCCTACCCTAGAGTAGAAGAGCAGTAAGTGACAGGTTTTGAAGAAATTCCATTTGCCCATGAACTGTCTACTTACTATGGACACAAACTTCAGTTTTCTTTTAGCCGTTGTTTGGTGAAGAAAGATGCAGAAAAGGCAGAACATGAAACACAGACTCCAAATTCCACAGACCAGCTGCCTTCCTCTCATCCTGAGAGCAGCTTTCAGCTATTTTACACACCAAGGTCCCAGCTGGATGGGGTTGATACAGCAGATATGTGGCTAAGAGGGGTGGAGTCAGTTGTGCTTGGTGAAGTCCAAAAGTGGGCTGTGAACTTGCCTCATCCTGCCTTTTTTCCCTTCTAGGGTTAGTATTTTTAAGGGAATTCATTAAACTAAAAGTGTACCTTTCATTTGTACACAATTTCTCTGTCCCTTGTATAACACAGAGTGGAATTTCTGAGCCCTCTAATTCCTGCCTCTGGCACTTTCAAGGCAGGTGAAGGTAAAGAACTAAAAGTTTTCGTCTATTATGGGGCAGTCAGCCTTCCCAAAATGGAAATGTTGCAGATATCTTACTGTATGCAAAAGAGCTAATAAACCATCTGCATTCCTAATGCTCTCTGAACAATCTTCTCTGAACGCTTTGTACTGGAAGGCTGGAAGGAGCAGTGCTGACAAATGTTCTTTTGTAATGAATCTCTGGATTTTTCCCTGGTTTGCAGGAGGAATGAACAACAGAAGGTTTTGTTGCACAGGACCAGGAATAAGCCTAAGTTCATTGCAAAAAAGAATAAAGATATATGAGTGAACTTTTAATCTCTTCAGCAGACTGACTGTCTCTAGTGGCAAAGCACGTGACACTGTTCTCTAGAACTATCCCCTAGAATTTTACAGTTAGATAAATTTTTTATTTTCAAATTTCTCTTGCTGCAAACACTCTTGTTGTTATGGCATGCATAAATCAAGAGTTGTTTCTGTCATTAAATAAAACAACTAAAAAATAAAAATTTTATAAATAAAAATAAAACAAGTAATAAAATAAATCTAGCTTAGACACTTTTGCAAGAGACAGGATTTTGCAAGGTATTGTCTACATTCAGTCACATTCATGTGTTAATGGAAGCCCTTTTAATATGTTAAAATTGAGGGTGATTTCTTACTTATGAAAAGCTCTCTGTATGTAAGAATTTAAAAGAAATTACTGAAAAAAAATTACCCAAAAAGATTATATAATTTCAAGCTGTTTTAAGTCACCTGTAACAAAGCTTTCCTTTGTAATTATTAGATATAGACTCGTCCAGAGGGATCCGTTCTCCTTCCTGAGGTAGCAATTTTGTATCTTTCACATCTGTCAGAGCTGAAGAGTTTCTCTATGAAGCATTTAGAGGTCAGAATTTCCATTCTGCTTTTGTGCCTGTCAAGTTTCACACATTCATGCATAAATGGAAAAATGTGGGGAGTTGCCAACATTTATTGAGAAAGAAAGCCTCTTTCTTTCTTTCTTTCTTCCTTTTTTCTTTTCTTTTTTTTTTTTTTTTTTTTTTGAGGCACCAGGGGAAACATATGGGTCAATTGATTGAAGCTGCTCACACCCTGTGCATTTTTTTGCCTCCACTGGCTGTCATACCTCAAAAATCTCTCTGTGTTTTGCTGTTTCTAGAGGACATGACATCAGACACTACTTCTAAAATACATTGCTCTGCAAGGCAAGGTTTTTTATTAGATCAGATAAGGAAAAACAGGCAAGTTCTCAGAATTGCAAGGCTCCATGCAGGTTCTTCAGATACTGTACATGTGTCTAGCAGGGACAGCAGATCTACAACAGCAGCAGAAGTGTTTAGCTTTATTCTTTTCAAGTATCCATTGCCTCACACTTTATGTGGAATATCTGCAACAAGGGAGGTGAAATTACTCTTATTTTGGTCCTTCTGTGGGAAGAGATACATGAAGGGCTGGAGTTATTTTCAAGTGCACCATGTTGGTTAATTCTGTTCCTGTTGTAGGTCACAGAGGGAGAAAGAAACAGTATGTTGTGCCATGTACCTATGTTCCTGAGACTGAAACTCTAGAGAGCAGGAGATGGAGCTTTCTTGGCAGCTCTTACCTGCAGAGATTCCTGGTTGCAGGTTGTGAGAGGTGTGAAAACTACAGCTGTTTCAAAGTCAAGGTAACTGCTTCTTTAATATGCTTGCAATCTGTGTCAAAACAGCAGTTGAAGGTGGAAGAGAAGATGATAATAAGAAAGGTAATAAATGAACCTCTCTTGCTGCTTTGGGAGTACAAAGGAAAATTTACAAGGTGTAGATCACATGCCTTTATCTTACCAATAAACTTGATGAGATATTTATGGGATCATGATAAATATAATATTAATAAGCAAGTAATGGTACATCTTTGTGTTGTGTCCTGTGTTGTGATATCTGAAGGCAGTGTGTTAAGAGATGCTGCTGGATGTTTGACATTGTTGAGAGAATGTAAATGTTCATTAACAGTGTTTTAAAATAGGTTCATGGTTTAAGTGCTATCATTGTATTTGAAAATGTATTAATCTGAAGGGTGAAATTTGGCCCTCTATCCCCAAAGTACAATATGAAGAATCCTTTCCAGACTGTGATGCTTGCCCCTTCCCCCAGCTTCTATGTGTAGGGTTAAATCTGCTTGGTATGTAAACACAGTGTAGAATTGGACTTGCAGCTTGAGATGCTACTGCTTCGTTGGCAGTGGAGAAGGATCAGAATCAGTTGAAGACAGACTGATAAGCACGTTAGGAGAAGACTCCAGTGTAGGATTACTGGGGGGAGAAGGAGGCAGGTGGGGGAGGGTCTTCAGCCTTCCCACCCTGCCTCCCCTCCTTCCTCCTCCCTGAAATGACCTCTTAGTGGGATACTTATTCCAGCCCCTGGTGTTGAAGTTATGCCTCTGTGGCTTCTGCAGTTTTGAAGTCATTGTCTACTTCTGCAACTGTTCCTCATCTCCTTTCCTCAGCCCCAGTAAGATCAGTGTCAACAGAGTTCCATGTTTGCTCTGGTTTGCACTGTACCTCTTTGTCTTGCTTACATGCCTTAGTTAAATGATAAGGGAAAGTGAGGGTATAATTCATTCTGCTGCAATAAACTAACAGCTAGAGCAAAAAAAATTCCTACTCAATCCACTTGCTTAGCATCTAAAGAGATACGTATCAGCTGCCTTTATTTGGCTAATGCTTAGCATGGACTTCTTTGGTCCCTTATGCCAGGGAAACAAAGGCATGTCATGTCACCATGCCTGTGTCTCAGGGACACATTGTCCCCACCTCAGAAAGAATTCTGCCCCAATCAGATACACACTTTCTGTTAATGATTTCAGTGCTGGCACGCAACAATACTCTTTCAGCTCATTTTAATACTGAGTTAGAGGCATGTTCAGCTGCCCTGAGGAGCTGGGTCAAGACTTGTCATGAGTGTGAACAGAATGGAGCATCTCTGCCCAGGAAATAGAGTAATATTCACTTGAAGTTGGGGCCCTTGCGAGCTTTGCATGGTGGTTTTGCTGCTGCTGGCAGAACACATCACTTACTGCCCCATATTCTCTGTTCCTTCCTTAAATGCCAGCTAAAAACAAGAGACAGCAATTTGTGTTGGACTTGTAAGGAATAGCTCTGTGGTCATTCTTAGGACATTTAGTGTTCTAGGCAACTGCTCTCTGCGTTCAAATCTGCATTTGATGTCAATCTGAGATAAAGCACCTTTTTGCACAGTGAACAGCTTCTCCTCCACTACCCTCATGCAAATACAGAGTAACTGTTGAGAAGTTGATGAACTTATTCCAAATACATTGTCCTTGGCATTTGCACAGACGTTCTTCCACTGATGATGTTTTCAGCACTGTCTGAGCTTCTGCATTTTGTGGCTGTATGGGATATGTGCATCTGCTGCACCAGATTCTTTTTTGGTATGAGCTGGACTAACTCTTTATCTTTTATGGAGTCGCATTGGCTTACAGGGACTTCAAAGCACAGGAAAATGCTAAATTCCATTTCCTCCACTGGTTCTGATGAAAAAGCATTATTAAAAACCTAGATCTCAGTGTTGATGCAAAAAGAGATCACGCTCCATATCTAACCTTCATCTGGAGTTTTGCTGGACTGTAAAACTCCCTCCTCTCACATGTGAGCACTTTCTCTCCAGTTCCATGTTATTCATAATCTTTCTAGTCATAAACAACTCGAGAAGCAAGACTGACATGGAGGAGTTGCAGATTAAGATGCAGTTTGATAGCTGTGTTTTAACAGATGATTACTATAATCTCAGAACAAAGGCATTTAGGTGGCATTGTTCCACAGAGTGGTGATGCTTATTTCTGTCTTAGGCCATCAGTGAGTCACAAACCTGAATTTTGTGCAGGGTGGAAGTCCATTATTCTTTTTTTCCCAAATTCCATAAAAAATTCAAGTAACCTTGCTTAGGTGTGATGGATGGCTGTATCCCATAACCAGACTGCCACTGCAGGAGAGAGGTAAGCTTTGTAGCAAATGGCTAGGAGACAAAGGTCTTTAGACCAGTGACACTATCTGGTCATTTAGACTTACTAATGAGTTGTATGGAGCAATAAAATCATGTTTTGACAACAGGAGACAAGATATTCTTATACTGAAGGGAAAGAACACAGCTCTCACTTGGGCATAAAGCAGAAGTGTTTCATACAGGTGCTGACATCAGTCCAAACAACAACCTCCCCATGTGTAATCAAGCATCAAGCTATTGTCCTTCTGCACTTTAGAATACCTGAGGAGTTTGGGTTGCTGCTTTCTTTAAATGTTAATAATTACATTTAACTTTAGGCAGGCTACAATAACTATGATTAAAGCAATTGTTCTGCTCAGCTGGAATGATTTCTGATCATGCCTAGCACAATGCTGCAAGATTTGAAATGCAAATATGTGTGAGGGAAAAAATGTTCTTTCAATAACTTTTTTATTTCTATAGGAATAATAAAAAAAGAATTCCTTTATAAAAACCCTAATTGAGGTAAAATATAAGCCAGTAATTTATCATAAATATTGAATCTTTCTGGTAATCAATGTTATCTACCTATTTGTATAGTTTACTTTTTGGTACTTAGTAGTACTTGGTACTTTTCAGTAAAGAATTAGTAAATTAACTGTTTGCTTCAGAGCCATTTCCCACCCTTCCCCCTTTCCTTTCTGTTCCTGTGCTGCTATCCTTCAGGCTCTTTGATTCTCGGAGGGTTTGGTTGTATTTGCTCTTCTTCATTTTGATCAGTGAAGCATTTTGTGCTAGGACATAGGCATACTTCCATGGCACCTTTCAAATCCTTTTCCATCAGATGTCTTCTTGAGAGGCTGGTGATTGATTTAAATATTGCCACAAACATTTTCTGAATGAAACTCAGAACTGTTACAATGGACAACTGTGCTTTTATGTCACTACAGTGTTTATTAACACTAGGGCTGGTGCTGGTGCTACTTCAAAGCTGTCCTTGGCATTTCCAATATGACTTTTATCAGGGAAATCTGTATTGACTGTCAATATGGTTGTTAGAAGCAGACTCTGTACTTTTCCTTTAGTTCATATATCCAGTTTCTCTCACATGATATCAAACTAAAATAAATATTGCATATCAGAATGATAGAAATTTTCAAATTTTCACTTAATTTAGAAGTAACGTTGAGCTTGTTCCATCAGATATTTTGATCTGCCTCTACTAAGTGCCTCAAAAAGATATCCTGTTTTCTTACTCATTACAATCCTGTGTTGTCCATGTTTGTCTTCACAGAGCAATCCATAAAAGCACAAAAGGTGGTAAAAGCAACTTTTGCAGAAACATGAGACAAACTATCCAAAGGGCAATAGATAAAATGATGAACAGACAAAAGGGTACTGACAATCACCGTGTTGTTTTGTTTTGGGATCTGTGACTAGCTGAGGTGGTGGGACAGGGAATAAGTTGTGTGTGGGAGTGGTAACAGCTTTAAGGACCCATTTTCATAGGAAAAGAAGTGCCAGTAAATGGAAGACACGCTTAAAATCATGCAGGGATTTGTCCAACGTCTTTCTGAGCTGCTGCCGCTGCTGAGACAGATTAATGTTACCTTCGAATACTGATCCTTGCTGGAAACAACAAAGCAACCCATTAATTAGCAGCTTAGTTGGTAATTATAATGTAGCTTTAGTTTTACAAAGTGTAGGTTTGTAGGTTTGATTTATAACATGTTGGGCTTTCCAAGGAATTGGGAAAAGCACAGCACTAAGTACAGTACACTTAGATTTTTAAACCCAGCCAGCTGTAGTACACTCCAGGCTATTCCACCTGAGTAACTGACTTCAGTACAAGCTACATGATTAGGCAAGAGCAAAAATGGATTAGCAAGTTTAAAGCTTCAGGTAAAGGAAAAAATGCTACCTAGAGGAGTCCTGAGTTTAGAAAATACTTCATTAGGTTCATGTTCTGATTTACATCAGTAGAAGAAAAGTGGTAGCCCACAAAATTAGCTTTCTTTTGATGTATGTTTCACCAAGTGGGAGAGAATTGATCAACATTCCCTGTGTGATTCTTCACATATTTTCCACACACACCGAATAACTCATAATGTACTTGCAGGGAAACTGTGAATCTCTTCTGCTTGGATCAGAGTATTGTCCAAACTTATTTTAAAGCAAAAAATGAGAAAAATGCAATAATATGAATTTACTTTTAAAAAGTTTATTTTAGTGCAAACCAAAGAAAAACTGTATGGCTAAATATACACAAGAACTAGGAAATAGCAAAATAGTTGGAAAAAACCATTTCCCTATATCTATAGGCACCTCAGATAAATATTTCACAAAAGCATATTGCCATCTAGTGTTAAACTCTCGTTTGTACATTGTATTCTGGGCTACTGTAGCTGCAGTAGATTCCTGACACACACTTCTTTAAGAAACATTGGAAATCCCATATTCTATTGAGAAATGCATCACTGCAATCAGATATCAAAAACAAGGTCACATTTCCAAATTTAAATAAAGATTAAGTTCACTCATTTTTCACTCCTGTATTCAGGGTTGTTGGTGATACAAATGTACCCTTCAGAAGTTAAGAGTTTCTCTAAGTCAATGTCTGGTTCTTCTTCCAGCATCATGAGAAGTGGTGAAAAAATAGTACATTAGTTTTTAATATTATTAAATCTTAAATAATTTCCCCTTTGTATGTTTTCATTTGGGTCGTGATAGGAGTTCAGCAAGAGAGAGAGGCATTTAGATTAATTTTTCAAAATTAGAGGATTTGAGTGGTCACAGAGATCAAGCTGGGCTACTGCAGTTTCTCCTCTTCCACTGTTCT
>VWZD01011930.1:0-120468 GCA_013396695.1 Sakesphorus luctuosus | reverse complement strand
CTGTTCTCATAGTTGTTCTTTTTTAATCTGCTCTATGCCCTTCATTTCTGAGTTTGACTTAATGTGAAAGAAAGAAGTTCTGCATAGTTTATTTCTGACAGTATTCAAAGATTACATAGCTTTCCCATCTCTTTTTCCATGTTTTCTCCTAACTTTGGGCTCACTTGATTCATGGCAATTATTTCCAGATAGAAAACCAGAGATAAGAGATTTATCAGCTGCCTGGAAACACTTCCTTTTAGAAAGTACTTTTACCTCTCTGACATCGTGCTTTATAGTTGTGTAGAACTTGGCTTTACTTCAGCAACTGAAACTGTAATTTCCTATATGTATGTTAGAAAAAAAAGGAAAAAACCATTTTCACCTAGAAACAGTATAAAGCAAGCTCTGGTATATGCAGCAATGCTGCCATTCTTTCAAATGATGGGAGGCAACAGCTTTCAACTGTTCGAACTAACATATTTGCACAGAGCCATTTGTTGAGAGCTGTTGAGTAGGCAAGGAAAAGAGAGAAGTTTACTGTGTATTTCATCATCTGCTAGCCTGGGAAAGGTAAAAGTAAATAGAGTGTTCTATTTATTTCCTAACTACGTATGTATAACAGCTATTGGACTGCTAACACATCGTATTCCTTTTCATCATGAGAATGAGCAGTGAGGAAGCATAAGAAACATTCTTAACTAAGTGAACATATTTAAGAATAGCAAATGTAGCTTCTGTACTCGCACCTGAACAGTTAGTTTCTCTTGTGCTTGCTATCTGTTATTAAATATTTTTTTTCCCCATACATTACCATTTTCTGTTTTCTCATCTTTATCTTTTGATGCATCGTTCTGATCCTTGCTTAAACTTTTTCAAGTAACTAACATTTGTTGATTGGTAGGTTGGTAATTTCTGGCGGATTTCATAGCCCTCTCACCACCTTCTGTCAGCAGTGGTCTGAGAAAATGACTTCCAAGATGTTTCTTTACATTTTCCTGCATCATTATCACCTTGTGAAGCAAAGAATATCTAAAGCTACACCCTGCTGTTTAAATTTTAATTTCCTGGAAACAACATTTTGTGACATATTGGAAGGCTTAGTATGGCTTTGATCTATCTCTAAACTGTTAGTAATATCCTATTGGAAATCGGTGTTTTATTGAACTGACTATATTACAGACATAACTTTAATAATAACCTAGGCAGTCTTAGATATTTGGGGAAAATTACAAGTAAATGCACTTTGGGAAATTACATGAATTATTTCCTTATAAGAAAATGAGAAAAGGAGAGGTACCATGAGCAGAAATCAAGCATTTCTAATTGAGTTACCCTCCATCTCTAAAGCCATGAAACAGTCACAGTGTTCTGGGCCTGGCCTGTGTTCTACACTGGCTCCAGAGTTATTCTGGAAAGTAAGTAACACTACTTTGGAGTTAGGTTGGTGGAACATTGCCTAAGTATAGTCCAAGTATTGTTATGTGCTATCAATGCATTTTGACTTGGCTGTTTTCTCTATTGGATAACTGAATTTCCCTTCCCTTTTCTGTTAAACCATTGGCAGATGTTATTGCTACATTCCTAAAGAGACATCATTTCTGCTCCCATAAGCTAGGAAAAGAATGGTTTTGTTTCTTTGTTTTTTCCTCTCTAACCTGTTGGCTATCAGTCAATCTTTCTAGTGAACAGGAAGCCCTGAATTGATGCACATGGATACTGGAGGAGGATTCTTTCTACTGGGAGAATGATTTCTCCTTCTGCTCAGGTGGGTAACACTTGTATTAACACTATGTATAAGACAGCACTGTTACAACAGTCATTGAATTAGTTTGAATGCAATGTCCCTATGATACTTATTCAGAAAATTTAGATTTAAGTTAGTGTAAAGATTGTAAGAACAGACCCAACCTTACTAAGAAAAGTAGAATGCTTCAACTGTGTTTAAATCCAAAACCAACCAACCCCAAAGACCCAGCACAAATAGTACTGCCTGGAAAACAATGCTTAGAAATTTTTGTTCTGTGAGAGAGGACATGGTCAAACTGCCAGTCACTATGAGCCACAGGCTGAGATTTCCCTATGGCAAAAAGCCTGCAGATGTGTAGCTCAGAGACTTGGGAGCTCTGGGAGTGTTTCAGAAGGAAGGAACAACTCCTCCTCCCTTAGGATCACACACTTCACTGTGGGAAGAAGTAGAACAAATATGCAGCTGTTTCTCAGCAATGTGCCAGGAACTTATGTGGGTTTCTTTCTTCTCATAGTCAGAGATTTGGATAAACTTTCACCATTTATCTTCATTGCTGTTGATCATTAGATGAAGTTTTGACCTGGAACCCTTGGTTGCTAATAAATATATTGATTTCTGGAAAGAAAAAGGAACTTTTTTTGATCTTGAGGACCAAAAAATTTGCTTCATGTGAACACAGTCCAGCTGCATGAAGAAATGTCAGTCACATCAACAGTGTGAAAGTGCATTGGAAACTGTGACATCTCCAACTGTGAAGCTGTGAGGAAACTGTAACATCTACTCAGGAGAGAAAAATAGTTTTAAAAAATGGCTATTATAAGAGACAAGGACTTAAGCAAAGGAAAGGTCATTTCAAACACTTGGCTTCGTAACACTCTGTCCAGGTGAATGGCTGAGAGTGTATATTGGTTAGACTGGCTCAATAAAATGGAAATCATAACACCTGTTCAACAAAGTGCCAAGTTCCTGTAACTCCATTTTCATAGGAAGAACTCCAGTTAAAGGGCAAAAAGATCAGAGCCCTTAAAGTATGGATATCTCTGAAGTATCAATTTATCTGTGAAGACAGCTATAAAGTAGGGTTAGAAAGCCAAACAGGGCAGGTGAGATTTCTGTGCCATAAAATTGCTGCACACAGAGAGTTTGTGAAGTTCTTGAGATCTTCCTTATATTGTCAAGGACTGATTAACAATAGCTGGATGAGAGGGTAACTGATAAATCAACTGTTCCCTCTTGCAGTTTGTCTTATCACTGTTACTAATTTTTTTACTAATTTTAAAGTAATGTTACATGCATCTGGCAAAATTAGTCTAGAAGTGTTTTCTATTTACAGTTGATAGTAAAAGTAAACTGAGCCTCTGGTGTTGGCTAGTTTGCTGTCTGTGTCAGCAGTCTTTTCTGGAGAAGATTAGGACCTTCTTTGGATACTAATACAGCATGGAACTGAGGAAGGAAAATATTTGTTGTAGGCAAACAGTCCATTTGTTGTAGTGCGTCTGTCTCCGTGTTTGTTTCTAATCGCATCTGTGACTCAGCTGTAATGTCTATGTACACACGCTGTGCATATTCCCCCCCCCACACACACACAGAGGCATCCAAACTGCTGGGCTCCAAAAGTCCCAGCCACCTGCCTCGTGAGAAACTGTAAATTGTTTTGCTGTGTTGAGTAGAAACATCTGATGCTTACTTGCTTCAGACTCTGACATCTCTGATCTGTAAAACATGTTTCTTTCCGCTGGGATTGTCACTCAGGGAACATCCGACTGCTTTATTGTCTTTTTGCTGGGTAAACAGAGCCATGTCAGATTTGTGCTGTTCTGGAACTTCAGTGAAAGGGAGGCTGTGGAATATCAAACATGAATCTTCTCTCTCTTTCTGATGATTACCATGTGCAATACAAAAATTAATATTCACCTTGTGTTATTTGTGAGACTCGCAAAATATTTAGCCAATGCATAATTCAGTGAGTTAATTTTCAGGTTCTGAAAAACATGTGTTTTCTGCTGTCAAGCCTTAGAGGTACATTTAGGCCTAGAATACCCTCACAGGGAAACACAATCATGAAAGCAGGTGTATTTCCTGCCCTAAAGAGCAAAGAAAAGCAACCTACTAACAAAAAGATCTAGTCTAGTCCATCTGATTTTCCCCTTTTGGTCTTTCATGTGCTGCAGCATTCAACTTGTAGTTGTCACCTCTCTGCAATATTACAAGAAGAATATTGTATAGTCAGCAGACTGTTCATGTTTTTAGAATTATTTCTCAGGGTAAATATTTAAATAATGAGAAGAAAGTCAAACAAGCACAAGTTTCCCATTAGTGAAATACTTGGTACTAGTTTATATAAGATACATGTGGACTTCAGTCATTTGAATAATTTGGATAAATTATACAGTGTACTAATATTTCATCCAAGCAGCCTTCTTCTTTTCATGATTTTTAGAGGCAAACATTAGGGTTTTGAGCTTTGACTGTAATTTGTGCTGCATAGAGATTATGAGGGTTACCCTGGGATATGTTCCTCCGTGGAGCTTGCCAGCATAAAATGGAAATATGTCTCGAGTAAACCTGAAAAGGACAGCAGAAACACAGACCTGCAGCATTGTACATAACAGTGATGGTTTGACTGAATAGTCCCGTCCTTACAAGGAGCTGCAGCACAACTATTGTGTTACTGTTGTGAGGGAAATTGAAATGACTGGTATGGTTCAAACAATGAGGGAGTGAAGAAGCACAGCTTAGTGCATTAGTTGGATGGAAGACTATTACTAGGACGACCTATTTTTTATCTTCAGCTGAATGCCAGATTGAAAAGTTCATACGTTAATTATATTTTTAAAACTGCTTTACATTGCTCCTATAAGTGAACAAGTTTATTTCCTAACTTATGTCTTGTCTTTTCAGTGATAGTGTCCTTCCTGACCATGGCAGCATCTGCTACAGAAATTGCTGTTGTAGGCTGTTCTGAAGCAAGAGCAGCCTTCCATATGGCCAACCACTCAACTCTCTTTTCATAGAAGAAAAAAAGCCACAAAACAAAACAGAAAAAAAACCCCCACAACAACCCCCCCCAAGAACGAGAGAATGAGAAAGTACTGAAGTGCTGCCCTTTCTGAAGTCCTTGCAATTGAAACCTTTGTGATTTCACACACTATGTGACCCCTTTTCCCTGTGTCGAATGGGACTCATCCAACAATCTCATCTTACTCACAGCAGCTCTGTAGTAATTTTCAGCTATTTATAGCCTATTTTGTGTTAGTACAATGCACATCTCAAAGCACCAGCTCAACCTGTGATTACTTTTCAGAAAAGATGTATGTTCTATCAAAATGTAACATGCAGTTTCAGGAAGGTAAAGAAAATAATATCCTTGCTGGTCTGCTAGACACTTACTTGGGCCTTTTATCCACACCAAGACCTACACACTTTTCACATCAGCTCTGATTTGTGATTTGAAGCAACAAACCTCTCTTTGTGCAACTAAACTAACACAGCACTAGGTAAAGCATCCAAGCCATTGTTCTTTGAACCGTCCCTGTTTAGAAATCCACTGAATACAACATGACCCACCTCCCAGCTCCTGCATTGCTAACTTTCCATTACGTATTCCAAAAGATGTAGCTGCCTGTACAGTAGCTCTGCAAGTCAGGGTGGTCTGATGAAAGTGGGTTAGGAGGTTTCTTTAGTACACCTCAATGGTATTGCCTCACCAGTCTTTGTTTTGATGGTGAAAAAGAACCCAAGAAGCTGGTCCTCTCTTCTTTCATCATCCTCCTGTTGGCTTGCTCTGTGTTTTGCCATCCACTACAATGATGTGTCTGGTTCTTGCCTTCAGTGTCAGAACTGACAGCCAGGTTCTCACAGGAGACGAAGGTAACTGATACTCCACCACTGCCCCGAACCACAGCACGTATTGTGCCTTCCCTCTTTTTCAGCCTTGGAACACAAACTTTCATATCATGTCATCTATGGAGATATATCTGACTAGCAGTATTGGCTGACAACTCAAGGGCAGAAAGAATGGATGCATTGTGGAGTTTTCAGGCAGCATTTGATGAGAACCCAAGAGACAGCTAAGGAAGTTTTTATTGGTAATCTCCAAGTAGGGACAGAATTACTCAGGAAAACTCATCCAGAATAATGACAGATCCTGAGGATTTTTCCTTTTTTCAGATCTTAGCAAAAGGTGTGAAATGAAGATATCCAGACAAATAATGAAACACAACACCCAGAAAAGATGATCTCCAACACAGACCACAGTCTTTTCTAAAAGTATAGCCAAGATAGTCAATACTTCTGGCTAAAGTGTTAGAAAAAAAAAAAAGTGTGTGACTGTAAATGAGATGAGGTGGTACAGATTACTTCAACCTCACAATCCTTGCCCCTGTATAATACTGTGTTTTTCTCCCTATGTGAGTACAGCTTTAAGGTCTGTTGCTGAGTATTTCCTTATTTCTTTGCATTCAGAGAACACAGTGCAATGTTTCCTAGTTCATGGTTGGCTGCCATGTGAAAATATCTCTGCTTTGCTGGGCTATTTTATCTGTATTCATCATTGTTTCAAAGTCTTTTTTTTGTCTTTGTTTGTTGATCCTATTAGCATATTTTTCCAGCTGAAAACCATCAAACAATTACAATGTGGAGATTACTATGCTTTAGAAATGGTCTCCTCTCCTACTGAATTGTAATACACTATTTGTCCTTGGGTTTGGAGCATTAGTCAGCTGGTGAATTGGCAGTCCCTGTACTGCAGTTCTCATCAGGGGAGAGTGTAATGGACATGTAGCTGCGTTTTATGGCCACTGATACAATTTTCAAGCTTCCCAACAGTTACTATCTCAAACATTCTCTTGAGAGGAGAAATAATTAATCCAGGTTGTAAGTAAATACAGTTTTCATTGAACAAATAACAGGTTGTTCCTCCCCCTCATATACCTGTGAATAGAAACCTGGGAAGGGCTGTAGCTGCCACACTTCTCTAACATTCCCATATTCCTTTTTGAAAAGCTTTTCAACTGATAATAACATCAGGATTGTCACATTCCCATCACACATGCATCAGTTTCAGTTTAGTCACAAGGAAATTAAGGCAAGAGGAGAGGTGACTCTCTCATAGATTCCCAGGAGATGAATGAAAAAAGTGGGATTTCGAATGTTGGCTCTCCATTCTGTCTCAAATCCCCAAACCAATGTGGAGGTTAGTCTACTCTTTCTGCCACTTTTTTCCCTTTTAAAGGTACCCATTCTTACACTTGCTTGGAACATGACTTGTGTTCAGTCTGACTGAACCTACACCAGACAGAGGCCAAAAAATTCCATGATATTTTAATAATATCTACTGATTTATCATTATTGTATAGCAATCTGGATGGGTTCCTCCTGCTTAAATCTCATCTATCCTATACTTTTTAGATGGGTTATCTTGACTGTCGAACTCGATTGACTGCATTAGTTTATTCCCATTAAATGATAGTATAATGTTATTTTCATCCCACAGAGCAGTTCCTCTGAGTGTTTCTACATGTTCTTGTGGGATTTGTGTTAGTTGTTTTTTTCTTTTAAATTTGTATCTCCAAAGTGCTCAAGACATAACTCTTTTGTTCTCTTTTTTGTGTGGTTGAAGAACACCTAGACCAGCTGTGAACAATGATATTTCTACCCCACAGGAGATCCACTAATCCTGCTTTTGCAGAAGTTGTATGCAGAGGCCTCCTCATCTTCTCTCACTTTTTCCAAAGACTTCATACTTTTCAGCTCAGCATGAGCTGAAGGTGTTTCCTATCTCTCTCTTTTTAAATATCTTTCTTGCTTCCACATCCCATTTTTCATTTGTTTTATTATGTTCTGTTCAGTATGATATATTTCAAAAATATTGCAGAGAGCAAAGCAGAGCTGGGTTAAAACCTGGTAGTGATACACATTATTGTGAAATGGCTTATGTGAAAAATCAGGAGGCAAATTCCACAGTCAAACCTATATTAACAAAACTTTTTTCAAGACTAACATCGAATTTTGCTTGTAGAAAGAGGTTTTAACAGTGGCCGGACTATATCCTTCTTTGCTTTCATATTTTTCCCAAAGGACCTACTTCTCTTCAGGGTTTCATAGCAGCTAGGGGTTTTTGTGTAGTTTTGCTTGCTCTATCAGTGCCTCTTCAGAAATATGCTGGTTTATCCCACTGAGTCATCCTAAGACATACAAGTCAGGAAGATGGATCATCTTGATGCTAAGATGGCCTATTTCACATGGTTACAATGTCCTAACTGGCAATACTCACGGAAAGTGAAGAGGCTCTTTTGTACTCCAAAGTATCTCTTTTTACATACAAGTGCATTTTGTCCTGTCACCTCTTGTGAATACATCTTAGGATGTATTCTTACAGTCTATATCATAAAATACTCTATTGTCATCAAGGTTTGAAATGCTTTACCTGACTTCTACGAACAGGAACAGTTGTTCCTTCTCTCCTCCTGCCTGACTCCCAAGGTGAGAGCTTTCCAGGCAATGGAAACCAAGAAACATTGTCTGGGATTCTGGACTGAGTCATTTTCATTTCTTTAAGTCAGCTGGCCCAGACCTCTGACAGGTACTGGTAAAAGACTTGAGGAAGTCCTTTTGCAAGGAGGGACTCTGGAACACCAGGATTTGAGATCAGAAATTCTACAATTCTCAGCAAGGCTCACAAACTCGTTGCAGCAGGAATGAGGTGGCGACCAAGCTGAAATTTAAGCTTCTGGGTCTTTTGGCACAGTACTCTGGCACACCTGCAAGCATTTCCAAGGCTAGGTCATTGCATCTTGTGCTATGCCCCAGTTCAGTGACTATGAAGTCTAGTGCATAGTCGCAAAGCCAGGGAATCATGCTTTTGGTTTTCTCAAAGTACACTGAGTCCAGGATATCCTGGCAAAACACTGCAGTAGCACCCAAGCAGTTTTATTGGGTTCTTTTAAGTGAAATTCTTATTCATACACACAGAGAGTAGCAATAACAACCAACTAGTGTTATCATGGAGAGGACTGCTGGTTAAAAATTATAAGGGTCCCAATGCCTCTGACAGTACTAACAGTGGTAGAGTAAGGAGAAGGACAGAAGGGTATGGAGTCAGTCCTCTTTTGTTGTTTGTTTTGCTGGTTTTTTTTTCTGGTTGGCTCATTTGTTTGTTTGGGGTTTTTTTGTTTTGTTCTCTTTTCTGGGTTTTGATGTTTTTTGTTGGGGTTTTTTGTTATTGTTGGGGGTTTTTGTGGTTTTGTTTGTTTGTTTGTTTGGGTTTGGGTTTTTGTTTTTGTTTTTTTTTTTCCAAAGAAGTAGAATGCAACATATATTTTCAATAGCTGATCTATATTTTTCTTCTCAGGATAACACACAGTGTTTTCCATGCAGGTCTTTCCTGGTTGAGTATTATCATCCTCTGTCACCGAGTCTCTGTACATAGGATGTGCATCTGTGATTTCATGACCATTTTTAATGCCAGAATCTGGCCAGAAGAGTTCAGTGAAGAAGCAGGTGGTTTTACTCTGTCTGAAATTGGCTCATAACACATTACAGTAATGTCCCTTCAAGAAAGAGCTGGTGGAAGACTCCCATTCTGCTTTGCTGCTCTACTTTCTGACATTAAATTACTCAGGCAAGAAGTTTCATTTGAATATCTATGGTATAAATTACCAGTGTTGTTCTTCCCTAGCATTTGCTTGACAAATTAATTAGCAATACAGTTTTGTGCAGCCTGTGCATTTGCAAGGCTATGTAAGTGGCAGCTGAGGGTTCAGCTCGTGTAAATTAATTACAGGTGCAATTGACCTTGTATGAAAGTGGCACATAGAAGATTCACAGCCACTGTGCTTAGCTGTCACCTGCTCTTTGTGTTTATGGTTCAGTCAGTGCAATGAGCAGGAGTTTTTATCCAAGAAGAGTGCAATATTTTACTGTGGGAAGCAGAAGAACTAGGGAAGGAGGTAGGATTGGGAGAGGTTTTACCTCAGGTGTGTTCATTACCTGATGCAGATGTTAGAGGGAGCTGTAATCCAACTTTATTCCCATGGGGTGTTGGATGAAATGGCCTTCTGGACATAATAGGGCTGGCCTAACTCAGCTGCTATGGGATGTGGCAGTGCTACATGGAGTTATGCTAACACTCCACTTGTGGTGGTACCTTTAGCTCTCCTGGTACATCTGCCACATAGGAAGGAGTCTTTTAGTCAATGCAAATGAGAAAAGGAGAGGACACAGAGTAGCTCAACACTGACTTAAGTTCAGAGAGGTGTCTGCTTAGCCAACACTCACAATTCCTAGATTGTCCAGATACTTCATCACTTTGCCGAATTAGGACTCTCATTTATCTACTTGTTTCTCAGGACAAGCATTTGGAAATTGCTACATGTATAGTTTACCTGCTGTTCTGGTTTTTTAGCTTGGGACAGAGGAAAATTTTCAAGGATACTTTTTTCCCTGCAGGTTTCATCATCTCCTGCTTATTTCTCAGCTGAAAGAATAATTTATGAAATCAATTGGTTGCTGCAGGAATGATTATGCACCTTGTGATGATTTCAGGTAGGGAATAAATGAAAGGATCAGACACATTGGAAAGAACAAGTAGCTTGTAAAATTTCATATGTCCTTGTACATATATAGTGTCTTTAAAATATATATATGTTTTCTGAGTATAGCAGTGCCTTCGAGGTGTTACCCAGAGCAGAATTACAAATACAGACATAGAAATTACAGAATGCATAAGCTTTTACAGTGAGACCTGAAGTGCTGAACACAACTGAGGTGAAGTGCCAGTAGCAGGCTCTGGGGGTGATGTTTTACGAAAAAATTTGGAAAATTCTCTAGACTGGATGCAATTTCTAGCTGCATGAACATAAACTGGAGTAAGTTTCCTGGAGACAGTGGCACAGGTAGTTCATTGGTGGTGACATGTGAAGTGAGAAGTTCATCTTGCATGTATAAAGAACTCTGCACAGTTTTTCTTATTTTTCCTTCTTGATCTGAGGGTACTCTTTTCTCACTTCAGATGATTTTTATATATATATATTTGACAAGTATGAACGTGTTTCTAGATCCGTAGAGGGTGGGCTCAGGTTGGTGAAGCTGCAGAGAGCCACTGGGGCTGAAAGTAACTTCTAGGGGTTTCTAGTGCTGCTCAAAACATGTTCAATACCGCAGCCTCTCTGGGCCAGGGTTCTGATTACTCTGACAATAATTAGGATTTTTTTCCAGGGGAAGTTTCCTGAGTTGCAGGTTGTGGCTACTGCCTCTCCTCTACCACTGTGTAACTGTAGAGTCTGAGCATCTTCTCTACTCCCTCCATCAGGCAATTGTAGAAAAGGACTCCACAAAATGTTCTCTTCCTAAGGCTGGGCAAATCAGGCTCCTGCCAGATGTCCATCCCACCTACCCCAGGCTAGCCCAGGACTACCTGTTCTAGATTATGATTAACTGATGCTGAAAATGCTGTGTGAGCACTACAAGTTTTTGTTTCAAAGAGTGAGCCTAAAGTGAGAAACTTATATTAATGGTCTCTGTCAGCTATTGTATTAGAATCCTACTTTGGAGTGGGTGGAAAATTTCCATTACCTTAGACTATTTCCATTCAATACTAGAGAAAGCAGCTAGAATTTTGCAGCTGAATGTAATGGGTCCGGGACTGAACACTCATTCAACAGAAAGCTGATCTTAATGTGTTTTGTTAGATGTTTCTGAAGGGCCACCAAAGGCTCGAACTGGAGCTTTTTCATGTGGTATGTCCTTCATACCAATGTTTCAGGATTAATTTATATTTCACAGGGTCAAACATCAAAATTTCAAACTCAGCAACAATTTAACTCTACAACACATTTATTGTCCTTCAGCTTTGCAATTGTTAGATGCAAATGAAATACAGGGAAAGGGTGGCTTTGTATTTTTATCATACAGTGAATAATCAAGTGCAGTCCACATGGAGTCCTCTTATGTGTGCATTTAGTCAGTGTAATACTGATGGTAAGTACAAGTAAAAGCAGGTGGAAATAAAGAGATCCAACACTAATGCTTTAAGCCAAAGCCACTGTATGTGAATATTTGGTTCCCTGAGTCTGTACTATCACAGAATATGAATGTATGTAGCCTGTAACACACAAGTTTTGATGGTAGTGCACAAATGTTGCTTTTAATCATAAGCTTCTCTGGTGGGTCCCCTCCACAGGCTGCAGGGGAACAGCCTGCCTCAACATAGTCTTCACCTCAGGCTGCAGGGGAACCTCTGCTCCAGTGCCTGAGCACCTCCTTCTCCTCACAATCTCTCATGGCCTTGGCCTCAGGCAGCAGCTGATCCCTCCTGGAGCCTGCTGGCATTTGCTTTATCAGATACAGGGTAAACTTCCAGCAGCTTTGCATGGAGCCACCCCTGCAGCCTCCCCTTCCCCCTACTCCCCCCCGATCCCCCGCTATGAAAACCTTGGCATGCAAACTCAATTCATATTGGTAGAACTGATGGTTTTACTGCACACATAGCTCTGCAAAATCAAAGGCTTGTCCATGTCCTCATTTTTAAAGCTCTGCTGTGGCTCATGTCTCCAAACAGTGCACTGACTACATATTAAGTGAAATCCTGACTTTAGTGAAGCAAATCTCAAAAGCTTTTATTGATCACAACTATCTTGATGCTCTTGTCTGTATGTAACATGTAAGAAAACAGAGGATGTATGAAGGTATTCCTAAAATAAGATGCAACTCGTCTGCTGGCATGTGGGTGATTGGTAGAGGGGAGGATCTTCAAAGAGTTTTTGTCAGGGCCCTCAGAGCATTGACAAACCTTTTTGGCTCTGAGCAATGTCATGTGGGATCCATACCCACTAATGCCTCATTTAAGCTCAGCCCGGCAGCTTTGTCCTTTCTTGAGCTGTGTTGCAGATTTGCCTGCCTCTTGCTTGTCCTGGATGAACTGCTTGGTTGTATGTTGTAACCATGGCTCAGGCTCTGTCTTCTTTTGCTCCTGACTGAAGCCCCTGGTTGGACCCTGGACCTCATTCATCACAGTCTGTGTTTGGGGCTATTGAAAGGGCCTTTGGCCAATCTCGGGTCTGTATGATGTGTTCAGCCCCTGTGGGACTGTGACCCGGGTGGTGAGGGAAAATCTTGTTCTGGGACCACTATCTACTCCTGTCTCCATTTCTCTGGCACTCTGACACTACTGGGAAACTGGAAGTCAACATCCTAATTAAAACTGGGCTGACTACTCTTAAACTGTTTTCCATGTCTTGCTCTTGGTGCCACAGAACTGGTTCCCCAGGTCAGTTATTACTATTTGGTTTGGAGAGGGCATTAATTGACAGAAGTGGATCCATAGTTATATCCCTGTGCTGGTTCTTCTTCTAAATGTTTTCCTATGTCACTTCCAGACTCTAAACTTCGTAAAAATGAAATGCTAGAAAATCTCTGATATGAAAGTTCATAGGAAAAGAAGCCAAAAAATAGATAAAATACTTTGAGTGAAAATTAAATTATAGCAATCAGACAAAGGATATTTTGAAATATGCATTATATTACTCAACTGAAGCATTAAAATACTTTTTTAAAAGAACATTCTCAGCTCTAATCTGGATCAGGGTATCAGGGTAGGTATTTTTGAATGTTTAGGTGCTGAGCAAATGTAAATGCTGTGAAGTTTGGCACAGATGATGTTCATTTGTTCTGATGTGCTACTGATTATTCATTATTCTCACAGGAGTGAATGGTTTGGCAATTCTGGGCTGTTCAATCAGCATTGTATCTTCACAATATGTGGAAAACCAAAAACTTTGGGAATTCCAGATTTTGTATAACAGTCCCACAAAAAACACCAGCTGTGCACTGCTGATCTGTGACAACCATTTTGAGTGAACTTCTGTCTAAACAACATGGAGAAGTCCTGGAAAAGCAGGCGAAGGTTTGCCAAAGCTGGGTGTATTTGGACAGATGGTAGGTGGTAGTGGGTCAGTCTCCTAATCACCAGAGTTTGGGTTGTGCTTCAAAATGAGCTTGGAAATGAATGGCAGGTTACGTTTCTTCAGGGCATGTAAATCTAGATTTTTGAATAAACCAAACATGAGGTTTGTTCAAGGGAAGAAATACTGTCTGATTTCCATATAAAAGACCACATCAGTGATAAGTAAGCCCTTCAAAATCAAGACCTATTTTGTGCCCTACTCTCAAAATGCTGTTTTATATAAAAAGAAATGAATGGTTCAAGTAAATTACTTTGAGTATTTGGAGGAAAGATTTTCTTCCTCTTGCTCTTCTCTGGAAGGTTGTAATTTTTGTGTCCAGATCTGGACCTGCAAACTGTAAATACATGTGTATGTATATACAGTAATACCTACAATGCAGTAATGTGGTAATGTGTGGAGGTACTGTGGAGTGGTAGTAGGGGTCCTAGGGTCGAATTTATCATCCTTCTTCTCTATACTCTGGTGATAGCCACGGATTAGCATGAGGTGACTTGGAATTGTCTGGCCTCAGTTATCTGTCCTATCATCTCTGGTGAATTTTCATTCCAGAAATACATGGCACTAACTACTGACTGTCCTAGGCTGAGGCATTCCCTGTTCTTTGGATCGATGGTGATTCTTTTCTATCTTCTCTTTCTCAAGTTTGCTTGCATTTCTGTGAGAAATGAAGTTGCTTTATGTGACTGGCTTTTTTTTCAGCTGTGTGCTCTGAAGATGATGCAGCCCTGTACTTCTATTTAGCATAAACTCTGGTCCTTTCTCATTTGGGAAAGAGAGATGCATTTAAAAGTATGATAACTACTTGAATAAGATTTTTGACAAACAATTGGAAAAAAACAAATCAAACTTCTAAAACTGGGATAAACAATGCAATTTTGAGGAAAATGACATTTTAAAAATAGGTGGCTTAAAGAAAAGATTCCTTTAAACACCAGGGTGATGCCTTTCCCTAAGTAACCAAGTGAAAGGCTTGCCTCAGGAAATTCTTGCTGTTTCCTCCAGGGCGTATACCTACTCTGGCCCTGTGCCTGGGACAGGGCACTTTCCATCCTGGGCCACCTCTGCAGTTTGCATGCCCTTATGTGCCCATGAGGTAAGCAGCCTGGATGACCAGCTGCATTGGAACAAGTTAATAGTTCTGTACAGCCCTTTTCACAAAGTGTTTTTAGCTCCCTAAGTACTCTGTCATGGCTCTGCTGTGAGGTGAGTTTCTTCATTCTTTGTCCAGTGAAAGTTATTTAGTGCTGAGTATTTGCAAAGGTTGTGCTTTGTCAGTAGTTTCTTCCCCAGCAGACAAGAAGTTCCTCCTAATATTCCCCATTGCTCCTCTACACCTGTCCAATGTTTAGAACAGGGAACAGAGATTTTGATGTTCTTTCTTGGCTATTTCAATCATGGTATCTTTAGAAAAGTATCTTGAGGAGAAGTGCATGAGATCATATGGTATTTTCCTGAGAAGATCTATGCTTTACTGACAGCTATGTTTAAAGTACCTGACAAAAATCTCTCAGTGACATCCCAACCTTAGCTTGTACATTGAATTCTGTTAATTATTTAATTAATAGTCTTCCAGTAATTCATTCTTAGGAGTTATGCTGCTCTCAGGTACGCTCTGGATACAGTACTTAACTGCTCGACATTAAAGAGTGGATATAGAGGGCTCTTTTTCATTGGAAAAGTGAAATCTCCATTTACAAATAAAAATCTCAGTGGTGAGCTACAGAGATTTGCAGTGATTTGGATGATCTGTTAATTCCTTTTGATAATTCAAGGAAAACAGTGTTATGGGGATTCAGACAGGAATGGGAGGGACCAGTGGACTCCTAATGCCTTTATAGTAAAAATGACTTATTTTAAATATTGCAGTAATTGATGATCTTTAGATGTTTTAGTGCAGTATTTCTGTGGGTGTCTGTGATGGTCCCTGTGCCATATAAGTGTGCCTCTGACTCTGAAGTGTCAAATACATAAAGAAACAAATTTTAAACTGTTTCACCATATTATTTTTTAAGGAGGGATTTTTTTCCCCTGAAGGCAGCATGGAGTCCTACCACTGGATATTTTTAGCCTTGTGGCCAGTTGCCAGTAATGATCAGTTATCAGCAAAGAAAAGGCTGGGAGGTTTTAGCATTTGGTAAGAGTAAGTGATGGAAGGACAGATAATAGCGTTGGTGTGTCAGGACACAGATAAGGAATCATAGCCAGGACCAAATCTTTATGTTCTCAACTGCTTTTTATGTGAGATATCTTAACTACCCCCTTGCTTTCTGTGTGATGAATTAACTGCACACCCTGCAGCCTCCTGGAGAAGTCTGTGGTGACTAGGATGACTCTCTGCCCTGGTTTACCTCTCTCAGAGGTGATGATAACTCTCCCTGAAACAATTTCATAACACTAAGATTTTAAGTTTAATACTTGAAATTGACAATTTTGATTGGTCAGGAATAGGGTTAGGAATAGTGGGAGCTGGTGATTACAGCAGAAGGCCTGGCACAAAGCAGAAGCCAAAAAGCTTCTCAGAAGTCATCCATAGGGCTTTTCTGTGGGAATTCTAAATTTGGGCAACAGCCTCCAGAGAGGTTGCTTCTGAGGGAGGTACCTTGGGAGAAACCCTCCAGTGGGTTTCTTCCCGAGGAAGCCAATTAATACAAGTAGCCTGAAATAAATCCTTAACCTTTTTAGGAGTTTTGACTGTCTCTAAAAGCCTGACCTAAATGGAAGTCAGTCCTGCTGACTTAGCACACGGCACAGGACCTGTTTGGACCATGTTGACCTTGGAAGCTGGATAGTGATGAGCTCCTAGGGATGCAGGGGCAGCAGTCTACTGTGCATGTGTCTCACCCCAGTGCTGTGCACTTTGAAAGGTGCTACTTATTAAAAAAGTAATAACAGTGATAATGATCAAAGAAATTAATGCATAAAATCCCTTTCTTCTTAGAGTCACAATTTGCTGCCATGCTGAATTTTGTCACTCGTAGCTTTTCACAAGAATCATTTACTAAAGCTTGTCCTCCAAATGCTTTATCCCTTGATATGTTTAATTAAGCCTGGCTGTTTCTGCAGTATTGCCTTCACCTGTGGACTGCTTTTTACAAAGATTTTTTTTTCTTCCTGCAGCCTCTCCTAGCTAACTTTCCTCCCCGGTATGATCTGTGCAATTGTATGTAATTTCTGAGGGTTTATGATTTAGTCTTTTAAAAAGGCAATTAGAGTGCCTGCTCCTTCCTAAATTGACTGTATGTGTTTTTGTTTTTTTGCTGAATTCTATTTAAAAATTTTGAAAGCATAGTTTCTGGCAGCCATAAGTGTAATTAAAGTAAATACTTTGATACTTTCCCTTCAGAATTCTTTGTTTTAGTTTCAGTATATAAATAACAGCATTTAAGTGGGGGAGAACCACTATGGTTTTGTTGGTGCGTGTTTCTGGCTTAGTCCTTAGCAGGGAGGTACGTAAAACTATGAAGGTGCACATATCACTGTAGGGAAGAGCTGTTGAAGGCTTTGTTTTGAGCTCAACTATTTGGGGAAAAGTTTTCCTCCTCACCTTTTCCACTTTTCTCTTTGAGTTATCTTTTGTTAAGTTAGCTAAACTGTCAAGCCAGTTTTGTGTAAGGATGGAGAACTGCACTGAAAGAATTGTCATATCATTTTCCTAACATAGCAAACCAGAATATAACCATGAAAATTCAAACAATAAAGCGTTCAAAACAACAGAGAGAACAGGAAAAAAATCTGTTATATATTCTCATTTTCATGGGCTTCTGTTACTGTGCTCTTTGGCTGGTTCCCATGAACATAAATGTCAGAAGCAGGACTTGGGGTATGGATGGATAATACAAATTAAATTGCAGCCTTGTGGCCATTTTCTTTCTAAAGTGGTACTAGAGACTATGAGGCTGCTAAGGATATTCCTGTAAGGAAGATATGTAATGTTTATGACAGGGAAGGAAAAGGCTCTAAGTTTTTCTTTAGGTATCAATATCAAATTTTATTTTTGAGCTAGTATGGCCAAGAATTAATGTTCTCAAGAAATGTTTCACCTTATTTATTATATCCCTGAAATGCTATTAGGCTGTCATAGTTAACTACAGGATGTCACATAGCCTTTATATTTTACTCACTGGCTTGGTTTTTTGGTTTGTTTGGTTTTTTTTTTAATATCTTTTATACTCTTGAATGCTTTTACCTGTCATATTTCAGAGCTTTGATTCAAATAAATATTTAGGAACCTAGATGCTTTGTCTTACACTTTTTCAAACTCCATTGACTGAAAATATATCTTGATAAACTTCTTGGGTTTTGTTCAGCAAGGACTATCTTGAGGAGAGCCTTTTAGTATCTCAAAACTTTTATCCTGTGAAAAACAAGCACACCCAAATACGTTATATAGTATTAGTTTCACTGTTAAGTTTGCAGAGAAACTTTTGGGTTTCACTGGTGAGTACTAATTTGTGTAATGTATATTCTTCATGGAAAATTTTTAGAGACATTATAAATGTTGTGTTTTCTAGATAAAAATTTGGAGAGTGTTGCTGCTTCATTCAAATGTAAAACCAGATAAAATTATACTTGTTCCTTTGTGTTTGTTATTTCAATGTTTCAGCTTATTTCTCCATGTAAGAACAGGCCCAGAGAAGACTTCATTAGGGTGGAAGGTTTTGGAATCACTTGCAAAAACTTGGACAAGGACCCAGAATTCTCATGGCCTTTTACCAAGGGCAGTTTTGGGACATTAGTATTCTGCCCACCACCAAGCACTAACCAAAACTGGGGAACATCTGTGTTTGTTTTTTCTTGCCAATCTTCAGTCTGACTGCAGTAGTTAAGGAGGAAAATCTTCTGAAATTGAAATTCTGAAGTCTGACTCTCTATCTCCAGAGAATTTTACCTTCCATCCCCCATAAATCAGTTTACAGTGACATGTCTTGCAGATGGTCTGTCAGCAACCAAACATTTAGTGCAGCTGCCCATATAGCAGACATTCAGCTCCCAGGATATAATGTCCAGTTTTGTTTGCTAGGCACTCCCTAATGGAACCACTGGTTTGATGTATGGCTGCATTATTTTATGGAAAGAGAGGGACCGGTGCCATTGCACTCAGACAAGATAGCTCTGCCATTTCAGTTCCAGGGCCATAGCCAGGTACACAGCGGTGTTTCATTCGCCTGTGTTTTAGGGATTAGTGCTGTATATTTACCTTCTAAAATGATTAACAGAATACTGGGGAGGGACTCTCTCGCAAACTGTGTTGTCAACAAAGATAATATAAACTGTGACTTCAGCTGGAAGGAAACAGTACTTGCCACTTGAACGGGGAAAAGGCAAAGCAAAGTTAACTGGTATTGATTGTTATGGCACAGGCAGACGTTAAATGTACACAACAGACAATTACAGCACAATGGGAATTAGAGAGCTGGCTTCTCACCTCAATTAAAGAGAAACCTGGTGAGGGCAATGAGACAAGGAGGGAAACTCTTCTTTCTTTTTGTCTTGTGAAGTGTTTCTTTCTCTGCTTTCGCGGACTGTTTAGTCAGGTCTTACATTTGCTTTTAGTAGAGTTGTTAATTTTTTCTGCTTTCCTGTGATAATTCCATAATTAAGAACAAGAAAAAAGGTAGACTGTGACAACTGGGAGGAAATCTCAGTATCTCAATTGGTAGTGATTGTTGCAGGTCTTCTAACTTCAGTGTGCCTCCTCAGGCACCCTCCACGAATCCCTCTCTCCTAATCTTTCAGAGTCAAAGTGACTCCCCGTTATCACTGAGTAACTCCCTGGAAGAACTAGAAAGAACCTGGAGGTGGACACCTGTGCTAGATCCTCAAAACACTGTTTGGCCTCTTCCCAAATGAGCTTTGAAGATGGAGATCCATCCTTCTAATGAAAGTACTTAGCAGTACAGAGCAGTTGGTTCTCAGAACTGCCTGAGGACATACTTACCACCATATTCTGTTATGTGTAGGAATGTCTTTCATTATTCTTAATGCTGAAATATAACCTAATAGGTCATCTTGTCACTTCTCGTCCCCTTGTCAGTATTTTGTTTGTTTGAGGTTTTTTTCTTTGCTTTTGTTTGGTTGGGATTTTGGGGTTTGCTTTGTTTCTTTTTGTTTTTGTTGTTATTTTATGGACAAGTGCACATTCCTGGCATGGGATTGTGCTTGAAATAATGAGGACCAGAAAACTCTGCTTACAGCCTCAGAGCAGTAAATGTTGCTGTTCGTCTGAGAATCTGCATTATGACACACAGGGATGCTGGGGAAGCTCCACTGGCACTGAGTTCTCTTTAAAAGTTTATGAGGTTGTTCACTGAAATGCTTTGTCCTTGGGGAAAGAAGCAAATAAGTATATTTGTCTAGTTAGCAGGTTTTGACTTTGCAAAAAGATCTGCATCAGTCTTAAGTGAACAAAGGTGAAAAAATGGACTCTGGCAGCAACATCTATATCCACAACATATTCCATGCAAGGGTTTGTAAAGGTCACAAAAGATTTTGTGCCCACAGAGCAAGTTGTTCTTTCTTAAATATTACTCTGTGTCTGGACTTGACTGACTGGTGAATAATTAAAAAAGAGAGGGAGTTTGCCTGTCATGATTGTATTAGAGAAAAATCCTAGTCAAACTTTGATTTGATGCTTATGCAAGTATTATACTTCATAAAAAGATCCTGCAAGATGTTCCCCCAAAACCTGGAATGTGATCATGTAGTTCAAATGGAATCTCTTGATTCAAAACAGCAGGAGGATGGTTCCAACATTTTATTTCTAACAAGAGCCTTATATTGCATTCAGGTGGTTATAAACCCATTTCACAAGCTGTCAGACAGCTATGGCTGAACTGTTTGAGCATTTTTAAGATAGGAATGCAAATCTACATCCTGAATGGGAATACCAACATAGACACTTTGATGATTTCCTGAAAAAACCCAAGCACTCATGTCTGAAGGAATTGTGGGGGCTGAAATGTTTTGCCCTTGAGATTTTGCACTGCGATTAATCAACAGCATGGATATATCTTCTCTGTTTGTGTGATGATAAGCCTCGACAGGTTAGCCTTCTCTAGACAGAAGAATTTCACTTCCATACAGTCAGTTTGTCACATTTTGAAGAGCACAAACTTAATTTTTAAAACAAACATCTGGAAATAGAAATGTAGGTTAGAAGAAAACCAGGTCAGAGGCAGCAGCCTTCCCCCAGCAGTCTGTTCTGAGAGCCCAACATTTTTCTGATATTGGATTCACTCTGACAAGAAAAGCTCCAGATGACTTTTCTGAGAAGGTTGTGGAAGGCAGAGACCACACTAAAATGCTTCATTGGTCAAACTAGAACGACCCTCAAGCTTAGGGTGGATGTTCATGCTCCTGCAACACAGTGTGAAATAGGTGGTTTGTAAGATGAGTGGGGCACTCTGCCAGTGAAAGGGTAAGGGTTGATATCAGTTAATTAATATTAGAGGGCTAAATCAAAAAATTTATTCCTGAGTCCAGTAAACGACGAGCAGTAAAGCTGTTTTACCCGTAAGTCCATGTTACAATGAAGTTGAGTAGCATCACAGTTCCTGTGACAGAGGAAAGTAGAGTTGCAGGTAGGTAAGAATGACTGACAATAAGAGTAAAGGATGGGATTTGTTTGTAACAATACCTGTGAGTCCCAAATAACACAGGACTGTGCTGAATGTTTCATTTGCTGATGGTCAGCAAATGAACAAGATTGGGATTGCACTAGACAGGAGCAAAGACTGTTGTTTATTGGTGGACTACAAGATTTAGCAGTTAAGACAGGACTGGTATTTCCATGGGACAGTGTTGTGTCACCATTGGGGTGGTCACTGCTCAGATTAGTTCTGTGCACAGAAAGGAGTTGCGTTTGAAAAAAGGTACTGGCAAAACAACCAGTTTACATGGACCTTCTGGGAGTGATGTGGATGGAAATACCACCTATTATGCTAACTTTGTTCCATGCTTTGTGATGTGGGAATGCACTTGTAACTTCCTTATTCCTCTAAGCTTCTCCATGGGAAAAGGGAGCATCATCTTTTGTATGATTCCAATGAGACAACTGGGCATATCAAGCATAAATTTGGTTATTTCATTGTCCTAGAAATAGTTTATTACACAACTGTCCAGATGTCTAAAAGTGGCTGTAGAAATTTCCAGAGCTACAGTTCCATCAGGTATATTGTGTAAAACAAACGCTTCTGTCACAGACATTTTATTTTAGTACAAGTAAAAAGAAATGGTTTATATGTCTAGAAGTACTTATGGTGGGATATAGAAGGAAGGTTGCAGGTGGCTGTGGGAATTTCATGCTGGATTATGGAGACAAATTAAGTTTTCACTCACTTTAAAATGATAAGGGATTTGAGAGTGTCAAGCAAAAGTACTTTGGCCCTTAAAATGATGTGATGCAGCTTATTTCCTGCCAGAAAAAGAAACAGTAAAGCACTTCTGAATAGATGCTGACTGCTGGTGGGGACTTTGGGAAAAAATGTGGTTCATCACTGCTCAGCACTTGTCTTCTTGATTTTAGTGAGTAATTAAGTTGCAGTGGCCCCTTCAGTGATCTGAGGTACACGCGAGAGATTCAAAGCCTGAAACTCACTAGTTTGTGCTCTCCTGTTTCCTGACTAATCCTGTAAGATGCAGTGGGTTGAATGGATGATCTAATAAGAGAACATAACTGCAGTCAGCTAGCTGTTCTGTAGAAATTAATAACGAAAGCCCACTGAAATAAAGAGAAGGAAACTCATTTATCAAGGAATAATAAAATAAAACAGCTAAAATGGAAAGTTGCCTATTGGAGAATCAGATTTTGTAAGGAATTGTGTGAAGTATAAAGTATGTTCACTGTGCTGCATGAGCCTGTGATTGCTGAGTTTCTGCTCCCTCTAGTAAGCACATTGACAGAAAGTGGCCTGGGAAGGGGGTTTTATGCAACACATCATCCAGAAAGTTTGAATATAGAATCATAAGTGTAAATATATCTGACAAAGTTCCTCACTGCCCAAGGAACTTTGCAAAACATATTGCTGCCACATACACACACACACACAAGTATAAACTCTACGTTTATAGAAGAAAATAAAAGGTACACTTAGAATTGCAGAAGCTGGTTATTGGGTCAGTTATTAAACTGTTCCTCTAGAACTCTGTTACACAGTGAAATTTTCTCACCGTTCTGTGAGGAAATTTACATGTGGAAGATACTTTGCAAACTAGGGAACTGACTGAATATATCTATGCCACTCTGGAAATATTTGCTGCCAAATATCTCACTTTTCAAAAAAACTTGCAACAATCTTTCCTCTTTTTCTGCATTGAAAACATCCCTCGTCTTCCACACCAGTAATTTCTTCTTGCTCCAGGACTTATTCTTCCATGCTTTCTCCAGCTCACCTCTCCTACTCTTCTCAGACCCTCTGAACCCCTAATGCTGTTCCAAGCCACTGTAGAAAACAAGAAAAGGAATTAAATACCAACTGCAGGCCATTTTTCTGCAGTTTCTTCACCTTCTGCTCTGGCAGCAGCACAATGGTGCTCTCTAGCAGCTGGCACTTTCCCACACTGCAGCTCTGCAAGATAAATCAGGCGCCAAGGTTTTTCCGTTGTTTTTAAAAACTTAGGGAGTTATTTCCCTGGAATGAAGTTCAGCTAGTGTTGTAGGACTCTCTGTACTAAATTACCCTAAGGCATTATGAACCTGAAAACTTCTTAGTGGCAGATTTGACTTATGAAATCTTCTTTGCTGGAGGAGACTGGAAATTCCCAAGGCAGTTTGCATCTGCAGTCACCTCTGTGGGGTGCACTGCAGCTTATACATCCCTTCCACAAACCTGCAGCTCCTCAGTCCTGTGTTCTCTCTGCATCTAAACCAAATGCTCTTGCTCTTCCCAAGGAAAATCATGCACTTAGTAGCTTCCTTTTCTGAGTTGTAAGGAAACCTGGGCAAAATATCAGTGCCTTGTCTCATAATAAACTCAATTTGGGCCACATCTTTAGTGAGGAACAGTGACAGAATGAAGACATCTCACTTAATTCTCACTTAAAATCAATTTGGCGAGCATGTCTCAGTTACAGTCACCTGTAACAGAATCAGACTCCACTGAGTGTGGAGATGTCACTGGAATATTGTTGGTTTCTTATTTGGGGCTTCAAGACTCTTTGGGCAAAGTTTTTCATTATTTTTGAACACTGTCCAGCTCACAGAATTTTGATTTGAATATGACAATAAGGTGCCTGACTGTACACAGGTAGACTAGTGACACTGGGCAGGCAGTTCATTTGCTGGACCAGAACACAGTCCTACAGCTCACACTTTGAAGCAAGACCTCTACCCTAGGCTCTCTCTGGATGAAAACCTGCAACTCTGAACACCAAGAAATCTAGAGGAAAGAGAGGAGTCCCTTGCAGCTGTTGGCCATACTTAGTTGTCATCCATAGGACATATTCACATATTCTTATCCAAAATGGTGCCACATGTGGTCCAGCTTCTGTGTGATAAGAATCAGTTGTAGGACTCCAGTATCTTGTGTTTTTATAGCTACATGAAACAGCAATAAGTTTATAATATTTTAACTCCTGATATTATGCATATTCAGATTCTGGAATGTCCCTATGACTTATTTTACAGTTCATTGCCTGAAAATGCACTGTTAGAAGCAGATTGCTATGCCAGGAAATAGCAATACTGGTGTTTCAGAATTTATATAACTATGGATGTTTCTTATGGAAGGAACCCAGATTTGTTACTTGCCACCAACCTGGAGCAAATTCTCATCTGACTTGTGGATTGTGCTACTGTTTTTGGATAAAATGGGCAAAACTCTTTTGTATTTTAGCCCCAAGGAAGTCAGTGGAGGTGCAGTTGGGATTAATTAGGAGCAATATATAAACTTCAGCAGTCAAAATCAGGGTACTTTGCTATGTGTCATGTTGTTCTTAAGGCTCATTATCTGTCAGAACAGTCTTTTAGCCAGTTTTTTGTCCAGTCCTTAAGGATGAGATTGGAAGGCAGCAGACTGGTTTGTGGTGCAAACGCTCAGTTCTGCAGGAGTTGATCAGGTCAGAAGCATATACCTGCTTTCTGCAGGCCATCACAGTTTATCCTGGGTTTGAGTCAACACTATTACTCTGAAGGGCTTTTATGTCATGGACAGATTCTGCTCTTTCCTTTTACTGAAGAAGCAGAGAAGTCTTTGGCCTGTGCCAGCTCTTGTTCCCACAGACATAAGCATCCACCTTGTAGTAATGTCCTTCTGGAATTTGGTTTCATTTTTCCAGAAGTCTTTCCAGTTTCATGTGTTGGCTGTTTGGTTTGGAGTTTGGTGGTTTGTCTCTTTTTTTTAATTTGCAGAACCATTACATTTGTGTGTGCATGGGACAAAGCTGAACTTAACTGTCTATTGCCTCTGGTCTCAAAGAGCAAAGGCAGTGCTGCTATGAAGGCCTTTGGCACTGCAGTGGCTGCCAACACCGAGACCATTGGGTATAGAGGCCACACTCCTCCACTACTTTTGTGTGTCCCTGCAAGGAATGGGCACAGTCTAGTTCTTAATAAATGTGTTTTCCTTCTTAGTTTATATTAAGATCTATAACATGAATCACAACATAGTCCTGCTGCCTGTGTTATACTCCTACTGCACACACCTACAGCTATCTCACCACAAACCAGCTCACAAATTACAGCCTCTCTCTGCTCCTTTGTGACACTGATGCTGGTATTAGAGTGCTAACTTATTAGCAGACTCCTCTCTAATCCAGTAACAGCAACAAAAGTAATAAGTGGAGTGCCTGAGGTCTGACTGAAAACAGTCAAGTCTGCTACTGATTTCAGCGAGGGCAGGAGTAGTTTTAAGGTTGATAAGACACTAATTTCCTTGGGAAAAAAAACAAACAGGAGATATTTTCTTTCTCTCAATTAAATAATGGGTCTTATGGCAGGGACAATTAAATTACTATATTTTTCTTACGTATGTATTGTCACTTCTCTTGATGTTTCCCCCAAGACATGCCATTTGAGGAGGAAAACATGTTCAGTCCACCATCACTGTCTTCCTGTGTGGTAAGGGAAAACAGACATATTGTATGATCAAAAATAGCCTTGCCTGACAGCCTCTAAAAATATACATCACACATCCGTAGCTATTTAAATAGCTGGCTAAAGGAGGAAAACATCTACAACATATCTCAGTTATGAAGTATTGACACATGATCATTTTACAGAAAAGAACCAGATCCTCCTTAGCAGAAACTTATAATGAAGTTACTGTGCATTTTTAGTAGTTTTGAACAATAGAAGATAAAGATTGGACTACTTAGATCCTTTGAGGATATAGGTTTGGGAAATGCCCACAGAGAAATTGAGTGGATCAATAATCTAGGTACTCACTTCATCCCCCAGAGAATATTGTCCAGTTATTATATAAGCTCAAAACTTCCATTAATGACTCAAGATCAGACTTTACACTAAGCAAAAATCAGTGCTGAAGGGAAACCAGACAAATCACGGGATACAATTCTGGACCCCAGCATCATCCTGAAGTGCTTTCCTCTACTCCAAGATAGTTATTTAACATTGGTACAGAAATAAATTGTGAAAGCTGTGGCAGCTCTTGAGGGTAGATTTTGCTTTCCTTGAACTTGCCTGGATTTTGGAGCTAGTAGGAAATGCAGCATTTACAGATATTTCAGCTGGCAGGATGGGAGTAGGGAATTGAATGTTGCTTTTCCTTACTCCATTTACCAGTTAGAGAAGCTGACCAAGCTGTGAAGTTTGAGAGTGTGCTGCACCTTTCCATCAACAAACTAATGTTCTTTTCATCTGACAGCACAGAAATGTCTGCAGGTCACTGCACCCTTATTGGGGGCAACACCTCAATTATTCTCTGTTGCTCAACAAGAAGACCCAGAGTGCTCTTTAGTCCTGGAAAGGGGTCAATTTAAGCACTCCTGTGCAAGTAAAAATGCTTCCTTTTGAAAAATCTTAATTTTGCGTTGTTAATTTTCTGCACATTGTTACTTTGCAAGTGTTTGTTCTACTCTTTGCTCTGACAGATTGGTGACAAGAGGTCACCTGCAGTCTGATATACCTTACAGAGCAGGGTGGGCTCTCAATACAGTTTGACTGCCAGTTCCAGGATACTTAAAATGTCCTTCGCTGAGGCTTTGACATCAGGGATCTTCTGAGGGAGTCCATCTGCTCTTCACTTCTCAGAAGACTGAAACATGTTATCAGAATATGTCATGGAGTAAGAAATTCAGAGCTTTCATTCTTTTGAGCTTTTAGTCTCCCATAAGATTAGCATTCTATCTGGATGCTCCCTAGTTTTCCTTCTGTTAGAAACAGCTCTTGGTGACTCCACGTTTACCAGCAGACACATAACATATGCAGAGTCATTTCTGGTCTTTTCGTAATTGCATAGTATGGAATGGTGGAGTTTTTCAGGGTTGATAACAATAAACTTCTCTTTCGTAGATGCTGTAGTCTCTAAATCTGCACTGTGAGTTGGGAAAATCTGATATTACTGGTGATGCTTTTCACTTGCTGTGAGACCTTGATTAAAAGACAGTCCCTCCACATTGCCTCAGTTTACCTTCCCAGACACTTCTTGTCTCTATGTCTCTGAAACCTTTGGGACATAGACTGTCCTTTAAAAAAACCCCAAACAATCCCTCCGAAACCACACAAAAACAAAACAAAAAAACCCCACAAGGCCAAAACCAACTACACGAACAAAAACAACCCCCTTCCCAAATCCTTGTACAAAAAAGCTTTACAGTTGCAAGTAATGACAAGAGATTGTTGCTTGTTTCCTCACTTTTGGAATTAACTGAAATAAATAGAGTTTACCCTGTATACATTACAGAATATAGGGAAGCCATATGAGTTGCAAAGCTCCTTCCTGGAATGGTAATAAGCTTCTGTGGTGTTGTCATGCCAGTGAGTATTGTTGGAGTTTCCTGGTCTGGCTGACATTAGATGACTTAAACCTAATGCACTAAGTAACTTGACTAAACCTCCATAATTTGCTTTACTAATGAAACAACCAGTTTTCTTAGTCAAAGGATAAGAAGAGTAATTTTCTGTTTCAAGAAAATTAAACTCTAAAGTAAGAGAAACTTTTCATTGTTGTAGTATTAAGGAAAGGATTGTCAATTTGGAAGAAAAGAGATTCTATTCTCTGTGCTTATTTGCCCCCCGTGCCTTTCTTGAAAGTGAACCTTTCCCTGTGAGAATCTGCTCTTGCATCCCATTGTCATTTGAAGAGGATGCAGTGAAGTTTTACTGTCAGCATACGTAACCTGGTCACGCTCTACCACTGCTTCATATCCCTAGATGTGTTTTCTGCACAGCCTCTGAAAGTGTTGCTTTTGTGCCAAAGAGCTGATGTGAAAGGTGTTCCACTCACTGATGGTATCTTGAGTTTCTTTCTGTTTGCAGAGATGTGGGATGAATTTACAGGAAGCTTAAGACTTACCCAGCAGAATTGGCATAAATTATTTCTTTATAGTAGTACTGGAGTGCTTCTCTATGAGAACCCTCTGACACAGAGCAAAAGTATTTCAGAATACCTATTTCCCCATAGAAGGAGAGATATAATGGTTTGGGAAAAGCTTATATATACTCTGGAGTGTACTGGACACAGAGATCATCATCCTGAGGTGGGTCTTCCTCTGCCACTCCATCTCACCAGTTAGGAATGCCCTGGGACACTAACAATGTACAGTCCATATACAGCTAAGGGTGTGACATTGTCAGAGTGTAACTCCAGCCCAGAAGAACTACCAAGTCATTAATGTCATGCGAGGACATTGGGAGACTTGTTATTTTCTTCACCAGAAATTTATCTGTGTGCTGAGTCCTCTTACAGGGTCTTTTTTGCTTGCAGATGAGGTGGCTATCTACATGGAGAAGGAAAAACGCAGTAAATGCAGTGTTATCTGAACAACTGGCAGACAGTAAAGACAGAAGTATGGATACATTAGGTCCTGAAGGATAATTGTAGGTTGGGTGATTTCTCAATGGCAAGTTGCTTCAGTTTTCTTCCTGTTGTTTTCCTTGTTTGAGAAGTTGTGAGGCTCAAACTATTAACACTGAAAGTTCTTTAAAAATGCAGATAATTGTCCAAGTGCTACTGCTGTTATTGCTATAGTGAAATCTCCACACTGAAGTGAGTAAACTCTTCCCTTGCTATGCTGTACCTGGTAAATAAAATATATGCAGACTTTTGACCTTTCCACCTGCTGGAGTTAGGGGTTAGTCATCCTCTGCTCTGAGATTTCCGTAACAATTTTTTGTTGTCTTGCTTCAGAAGTGAAGGACTTCATGAAGAGGAATACTTCAAAAGAACAGAATATTTCAAATGAAAATAAGTGTGTTCAGGTGGCACTGTATTTGGATTATGGGGATAATGAATTAGTCTCTCTAATAATCAATTTGTGCAGCATCCAGGAATGGAATTTAAAAAAAGGAAAGTGTGAATACCTTCTAACTGTTTTGCCATTTTCAAAAAAAATGCTTTTGGCAACCTATCAACAGGAATTAATAAACATTAATGAAACTTGAAAGCAGCAGCTAAAAAGTGTTTCATCCAGATGTGGTAAGTACTTGCCTGCTGCCATCCTAAGTGATGGGCACTCTCCAAGCATGGCAGGGCTGTACAAAGAGGAGAGCCCACTTTGATGAAAATCTGTGTGGGGTGGCCCCAGCAGGAATATTAAAGGCTCAGCTTTCCCAATATGCTGTGTAACACTGACAGAAAATGACTCCTGTCAGTGGAGAAGCAACTGGGAAAACGATCAAAAAGCACATTTGGGAATGTGACTGATGGGCAGCACAGTGGAGATGAAAGACCCTGCAACTCCCCTGTCTTGGCAAGAGTCACAGAAAGGAAAGTAGAAGATGGATAGCAAGGGGAGAAAAGTTGCAGCCAAGGTAGGAATATGCTGTCCTCTTATTTCACACAGCTGTGAGCAGAGCACAGGATTTCCTGTGCACACAGCTTGTGTTAGTTGCTGCTCAAACTCTGGAATCCTGAGGGTCATTTGCACCAGGGTTGGAGATGTCTGGCCAAGGTGGGGGCTGTATCAGAGATGTGGCTGTTGTGGTGCATATGCTCTTCCCTCTCATGAACAGAGGGCATGTTCCAGCTGATGGTCAAATCCATGGATGACTCAAGACAGTCAGTGGCCTGGGTGATGGAACGGATGTAGCAAACAGTGTTTGAGTATTTGCAATTGTATAGACACTGAATGGTGGCTCATCTGATTCTGTATAACTTGTCAGAGCTCTTACCGAGACCTCCATGTCCTGCTGGCCTTGTAGCTAGGAAGAGTGGATTTTAGAGTGCTGGGAGGGAGGCCAAGGTACAGTCAAGAATAAAAACTGACCCAAACAGGAGCAGGAGAAGATACGATGGCTGCAATACCTTCATGCTGCTGTTACCCTATTCAACTGGTTTCTTATGTTTCCTCCTGGTGATCCATATTCGTGTCTGTCTATAGCTGAGGCAAATACTTCACTTACTAACTCCTCTCTGGAAGGAAACCCTCTAGTTCTCAGCACTCATAAACAGGATTTTTTTGTTCAGCCCCTCAATGTCACTGTTACCAACTCTTCCAATGGGGCTGGCACTTAAGGATTTTGTAGGGGTTAGCAGCATGTGCCAGCTATTCCCTAAAGGACAGGGAGCCAAGGGTACTTCCTAGGGCAGCAGGACAGGACCTCACAAATCAGGGCCCAACCCAGCAGCCCAGAAACAAGGTAGCCCCAGGTCTGGGCATCACACACCTCCATGGGCAATGGGATGGGATGGGATGGGATGGGATGGGATGGGATGGGATGGGATGGGATGGGATGGGATGGGATGAGATGTGGACCCAAATCAGTGGGGCCTGTGGCCAGGCAGGGCTCTGGGATGCTGGAGACTGGCCCTGGTGCATCACAGCTGGAGCAGGGCTGATGGTCCTGGGCGGGCTTAGGGTGAAAAGAGTCCTGAGGAGGCTGGGCAGAGACAGCCAAGGCTGGTGATGCCCTCAGAGCCTGGCTGTTATGGTCAATGACCTCCAAGAACCTAGAAAAACTTCAGCAGCTGATCTGTGTGTGGCTGGAGGATGGCCTGTGAGAAACAACGGGCTCTTTCTTAGCTAATGATGACCCTTGAGGGCAGTCTGTGGATAACAGATGATGCAGACTTCCCTCCAGTAAGCAAGTGCAAATCCTTTGACAGGAGCTGCTGAACCCACTGACTGATCACTGATGAACTGGCCAAGGGAAGTAAACATTGTGGCTAGGTGGGACACAGTAAATAGAATCCATAGTGTTGAGGCTACTGCATGTTGTAAGTTACATTTTAGTGGGAAAACCTTTCTGGGGATCACCTCTCTCTGGAGTGAAGCCAATTTGCTGCTTAGGCACAGGAAGGCAATTATTTTCCTAATTGGCTTCAGCAGTACAGCAGATGCATAATGAAAGATTGTTAATAAAATGATAAAATATGTCATTAATGATAATGTTGATAGTCCTGAATATTGCCTGAAAAAGGAAAATAAACCCAAACCTATGGTTAGGAAAAGAGAGCTGGAAGAGTTGGTAGATGGGAGATCAGGAAAGAGACAGAAAACAAAAAAACCCAGAAGCCCAGATGACATGCCATGCCAGATGTAAGGTCCTTGAAGAGATGCAGGACACATACAGAGAAAATAAAAAAGGAGCCTCGAAAAGACAAACCCCCAAATTTCTTATTTTTTTCCATAGGCTTTCTGCATGGATTATCAGAAGTGTTCTGAGGCACAGATGTGCACATGCCCCCTCTTCCTTTGGTCATGAATTAGACCTTCAGCTAACATTTTTGATTTCAGCAAGGTGCTATATAAAAATGCTTTTAGCAGATGGCTGAATGTCTTCTTCACAGGTAACAGTTCGGGTCAGTCAGATTCTTGGAAATATTTTGTTAACTTGAAAAAAAAGGTTGAAAAGGGACACATCAGGAGATAACTCTTCCTCATTAAAACTTAGGTATAAAGCATAGTGCCCTTGAAGTTTGTCTCGTTACCTTCAGCCTCCATCTTCAGCAACTATGCAGAAAAATATCAGCTCAGCAGTGTTAACCACAGTACAAAGGAAAGCCTTTCTGTAGGAAATCTAAGGATTCCTCAGTCCTTTTATTTATGACGCAGAACGGCTGAAACTTTGAAACATCACAGACCTCATTTTTGGAAGCCCCGTTATAGGCTGAAAAAATACATGTGTGCCCAGCAGTCCAAAGAGAGGAGGATGACAATCTTTCCTTTTTGTTTAATACACTTGTGTATTGGCTGAAGTCAGGGAGGATAAAAGTCAGCACTTTGGGGAAAACCTTAAGCAACAGCATGTAGGAACTTTTCATGCTGAATCAGACCACTGCTTCATCTAATTCTGGCATCTTATCTTTGTGAATTCTAACCTTGCCTCAGTGGACAGGTGATTAATGTGGAATAACCTGTGCACAGGCAAAATTTCTTCCTAATCTTGTCAGAGAGGAGTAGGGATTTGCTGTGCTGTATGAAAAGCTGCACTCCTAAACAAGTTATTTTTAAATAGTCCTAAGTTCTGAAAAGTGCAGTTACAAATACAATGAGTGGGGTTTTCTCAAGCCTTTGTTTTGTCATGTGATTTGCTGTGGCTATTCCCCATTAAATTCTTCTGACCATCCTTGTAATCTGACAGGGCAAGAATCTTCTTGTAGGGATCACCCTATTCTTTTTTCATTTGACGTATTTTATCTTCTGTTTGAATTGCTGTTGCTCATGCCTGTTAAAAACACTTCTTCTGTTGCTAGGAGAGCAGTAACAACAACAGATAAAACAGTCAGCATCCTGCCTCACATGTTACTAGTTAAAATGACTGCAAATAACACATTTCAGGCATCCTTTTGTGTAAATACCTTTAGTGTATATTTTCATCACCCCTGAAGGCCTCCTCCACCCTTGCCACTGTGCTAAGTCTTTCAGCACTACCCACAGCAGTTGGCAGAATAGCTCAGGCCTCTTTGTTTACATCTGGCACCTCCTCACCCTGTCCTTGCTACAGCTTTTGCTAACCAATTGTGGAAAATGCACTGTGTGCACACATTTCTTGGGTAATTCTGTGCCTCTCTTCTGAAAATCTGGGGCTTATCCCAACTCAGATTGCTCATATTGCCTTAGATGTTCACTGTAGGTGAGTTGAGGCTGTTTAGTTGTTCATGGGAGTTTTGCACACCAGATGCTGAACTGGGAAGGCTATTATTGGAAGCTATGCATCTTCTTGCATCTTCTGTTGACTCTGTTAACAAATTCTTTCAATAAATCACATTTCTAATCTGTGCCACTCTTTGCCTCTCACATCCCCCTTATCTAGGCATCTGCTTTGGCACGGGGACTGGTAGCTAATTTTTTTCCTGTAGAGTCCCAGCACAGAGGCTTCAGTTTCAGCTGGGATCTCTGGCTCCTATTGTGATGCTGGTTTCAGCAATTCATCTCAGCAATTTATACTTTGCAGAATTGGAGCTGATGTCCAGGCCAGCTTCTGCAATAATAAAAACTGAACTTATAAATACTGAACTTCAAGTTTAGCATAACTAAAGCTGATATTTCAAGACACAGAAAATTCATTTTTCAGCAGTCTTGAATTTATCACATAATTATGACCTCCTGGAGCTGTCCATTTGTCAGCTACTTCACTGGAAATCTGCCTTCTCTTACGTGTTCCAGGACACCTGTAGTCCCATTAAAGAGTGAGGGGCAAAGAGCCGAAGCAGCCATGGGCAATAATAAAACTTCACATGAACACACTGACACCATGGCACAAAACAGAAATGAAAGCCAGGCTGTGGCTGCCCCTGGGTCAGCTATTGAAGGAAGCAGGAAGTCATGTCATTGTGACTAGTCTGTGAGGGATCACTGCCAGACATTGGTGAATACAGTTCTGATTCTTTAATTGCTTTGCAAGGGTCGCTGGTAAAATGGTGATATTCTCCACAATTATCCCCAGCTGTTTTGCAGGAAATCTCAAAGGCTTTTTAGGTTTGGCAATCAAAAGGAAAAAATATTCCAGGATATTCTTTTTCCTCCAGTCATGAAGCCAACCTTCTCCTTTTCAGAGCACCACCTTCATGGCCTCTCTTTGTTTGCCCTGGACATCAAAACTGGCTTTCCACAGGAAAGAGTAAGGAGATGGAAGAAAAGGTTTCCATAATTATTACTGCTAAAAAGAAAGCATCGCCTAATGACATGACTACAAAAGAGTTGCACGAGAGGTAATTTTGGCCTAGGGAAGCTGGCTTGATGTTCAGAATAAAACAATGCTAAGAGAATGTTGGAACAAGTTAGACAAGTTAGCATCTTTCTGCAATGAACCACTAAAGAATCTTATAAATAAAACTGGATTTCATCAGCTGGATTAAGGTATCCCCTTTTTCTATCAAACACTATGAAGGACAATTAGGAGTCTCAGCTATATATCAGAAGATACTGAAATAATGCTTTTCCTCTGTTTCATGCTTAGAGGATATGTGAAGAGGAATTTTTGGTTGTGATGGTGAAAAACTGATTTTACCTTCATAAAGTATTACATTATTATAGAGAACAGGCTTAACAATGTATTTAAATGGTGAAAATAACAAGCTATTTAAGGGCTCTGAATATACTTTTATTGCTAAATTCCCATTTGGTACAGTACCTCCTTATTCATATTCTCATAAAAACCAATAAAAATCACCATCTGTAGGCTACATGGCATATGGGTTATTAAATATCTTCTATGATATCAGGGCTCTAAGTGTTGCCAGGAACCATGGTACCTTGCAAAGAAACACCTCTGACCCTGATGGCAGAGACTTTTTATTACTGAAACACAGATGATCTCCTGCTGTGTGTGAACATTCAGCACTAAAGGACCTGAATGTTTTTAAGCAAACCATTATTTCTAACAAAAGATGCTTTTTCTCTCTCAGACAATTGTTGAGAGAAAGCGAGGGACTCTGACTGTTAAACAAGGTTTAGAGTTTTTCATTCCAAGGGAAATAGCTTGAGGCTGGCATAATCAATTGCTGTTTCACAGAGTAATAGAAATGCACATGCTACACAGAGGCTAAAAATCTGTCAAGAAGAAGCCATCGTGGCAAATGACCAAGCACACATCGGCAACAGCATGGCCAAAGTGTAATCTTTACTCTTTCTTAACTAATGGACCAAAAACCACACACTAAACCGAATCTTTAATTCTAGGTGAAATGTCATGTTTCATTCAGAAAAAGGTTATGATGGACCAATTATTCCCTGCTTGGTTTAGGCTGGAACCTTTTCTCATTCTCAGCTTTGCCCTGAGGGCAGTGGAGGGGGCACAGAAAAAGTGTTATGGGCTGCCAAAACACAGAAGAAGCTAGTAAGAGGAAAAGGTATTGGTACATCAACATGTACTTGCCAAATTACCACCAAAGTGTATTATATGAGGCCTACTATAATTACTCCCAATTCTACCATTGCTATAAGGAAAATTCTATTCAATAACACAGTGCCACTTTAATACATCATCTCTCTGTCTAGATGCTGTGATTTGTCTTCACTTTTCCATGATCTTTATCTAGCTAGTTTATATTTTTAACTGTCTTTTAAATTTAACCCACATTAAATTCAAATATGACAAAAAAGCTTGCAAACAGCTTCCTTCTGTGCACTGTGACCTTGCACCCTCCATCCCTTACCACAGTGTGGAAGGCAGTTTGGTTATGCCACCCTGATCAATGCCTGTTTGCAATGTTGCCATATGCCTACATGTTGCATAGGTCTTGCATCACCAGTCCATGGCCAGTGAAAGACCATATTGGTTGCCTGTACTGAGCTTGGAGATCCATATAGGGGTAAATGGAGTGAAAATAGTGATCCTGTAGTAGCAGAGAGGAATAATCTCTCCTAACTACTTGTCTGGTGACATGAAGACTCATGAAAAATGGGGAATGTGGCACTATGGGACTTGCAGTAAGGCAAATCCTTAACATTGTGAAATATATATCTGTGATACATACTGTATATGTATCATATATACAGTAGCTGTAGCTGAGAGTGTTTTGAATACAGTTACAGAGCTTATAGAGAAACTGCAGGTCTCCTGTAATGCAATCTTTTGTTTTAGGCAGCACTAAGTCTGAACATGGCCACGAGTTCTGCAAACTGTGCCAGGTGTGTGTTTGTCTGCTTACCCTGATCTCTGCTGAGCTAGATGGTTCTTCAAAAACTGAGTGAAGCCTTCAGGCCAGAACCACGCAGACAGGTACTCTGATCAGTAGAACTGAAGGCCTAAACAGCACAGGTGGAACCACAATTGCCATAAGCTCCACAATACAGTCCACTGACAGTTGTGTTGCATTGCTACAACATGGGAGAGGCTCTCTTGCATCACTGATGGCCACTGTCATGGTAGCCACAAGAAATCTCCTGTGACTTTTGGGGGGGATGAGAGAGGATTCAGTTTTCCTCTGTTAAGTTTTGGGCAGTGACAAATGTTTTTATTCAGAGGTAGGATTATTTTTATAGTCTTCTCTGTGGATTGACTTGATATTACTCAGCAGGGCTGGCTTTGTGAGGTTGCACAACAGAGTTGCATATGCTGGTGTAGGGCAACACTACCACCCATGGCAAAATGGCATGCTGGGCAGGCAAAGGTGAGGTGAATCTGTGTGCCTTGGAATCTTCAACCCTTATCACTTTCTTTGATTATCTTCCCTTTGAAATAACTTTCTTCAAGAAAGGAATGGTTTAAAGAAACAAGGGTATCTTTGTCTTTTCCCCATTCTTTCACTTGGTGTCAATTCCTAGAGCTGTCAGATAGTTCAGGAGGTGGCACTAAAGATAATACAATCTTACCAAGTCAGTGGCAACAATTTCTGCATTAGCTATTGCTTGTGATTGTCTTGCTTGGGATAAGTCTTGTCCTATGGAAGATGCTGGCCACTAGTCAGGCTCCTCACAGTCATGCCATGGCATGAGTGACTGTGACTCAGCAGTGGCAGCCAGCAAGAGATTGTATCACTTTGCTTTCTTTTGCTAGAAAGCACAGTGCCTGCCTTCAGGCTAACGTGTACCTTCTCTTGTCACAGTACTCAATACCACGTCCTGCTGTCAGCAGTGGTGTCAGCTTTATGGCTATTTGGTGCCACAAAGCTGTGCTAAGGGACCCCAGAGTGACTAAGGATCGGAGCTGAGAGTCGAAGGGTTCAGATGTGCCACACATCACAAGACTGCCTGATTGATTTCTAAAAGCATTGGAATCCAAAGCTATGGCTGTGGCCACAGTACTTTTTTTTTAATTTTGTGTGTTTGGTTTTCTTTAATATATAATTCCTGTGTCATTCTCATTTTCTCTAATATGTCTAGTAGCTTTGAGTCCTCTAAAAGCAACAATGTGCTGGCAGAGGCTCTTGGGAACTGTTGGTTAAAATTCTGCTGCCAACATGATGAGAGTTTGAGGATAATTTCCTGGGCTGGGAGATCAACTCATCTCTGAATATGATCAGCGCTGCCAATGTGTATCTATTGTGCCTATCTATGACACACGTAAGGACATACAAAACTAAGAATAGCATCACTGCTGATAGGAAAAAAACAGTCTCTGTGCCACCTACTCAGGATGACTATTGTACACACAGATTCATAACTCTAAATCTCAGGAGAAAAAATCTTGCTTTTTTGGGATAATAACTTTGTTAAGAATAAATTCACAGAAGGAAATGGAGAACTGGAATTAATACTGTATCAGCATACATCAGAGATTAGTTTTAGAGCAGTATATGTGATTTCTTTTCCTGGGAACACCCTGGAAGAACCCGTTTTTTCAGAAGGTAGATGATTGAAGCTCAGCTTTCTTTGATATACCTAAGCTTTAAAACAAAAAGGTCCCACCTCACTAGTTACTGTAGAGATCAAATATTTGGTCCCCAACGCCATTAATCCAGGCCTTTTGCAAGCAACAATGTTAATGAAGTTCCTAAGCAAAATCTAGTACAAGTCTGGTGGAAAAGTCAGATGTAATTTTCAGGTGAGCAGATCAATGCTTGTAAGGGCAGCAAACACCAATGGCTTTTAAAGAAAAGGAAGGGAAAAAAACCCCAGCATTTTTCCTGATGTGTTTTTGAAGGTCATGCTTTCCTCCATTTACAGCTACTGGTGGTTGCTGAGCATAAGTTGACTAAGCTTTATTGTGGTTATGGTTTCAGGCAATGCAATTTAGTCATATGGCAACTGAACAGTACAAGGCATGATCAAATTCTGAAAAAGCCTTCTAAAATGAGCACAAGATACTCTGCAGGTAAGGCATTCATTTGCTTAGTAGTTATATCCATATAATTTTGGACATTAGAATTTGAATAGCACTTGAATGTTTTCAAAGTGCACATTGGCTTGGGACTATGCACTAACTTGTCTAAGCGTGATAAGGTCTCTCCTGACCTATATGGGCACCAAAACCAAGCATGGCATTAACACAATAGTTTAAAACCAAAGAGCAGCCCTGCCCTGGTTACAAGTGGGAGGACACCTTAAATCTGTAGCCTGTGATATACTGGGTCATACTTAAACTTAGTTAACACACAAGTTAATTCCTACTGCTTTAAATCATTTGTTTAATTTAAAGATCTGCTGGTTTATGTGAGCTGCTTAGCAGCCCTCTCACTGTAATGAGACTGGCTGTTGGAAGCAGCAGTTATCACCCTTTTCCTCTCTCTTTCCTAGGCACGCCTTGGTCCACTGCAGAGGTTCTGATGCCACCCGCAGGAGAACGCAGGTACTTAGAGCAGCGCTCTGCCCTATTAAGGGTGCTTTAGCAATACTAGCAGGTAATATTAGCAAGCAGAGGAACATCAAGACATGTAGCTGTGTGGGCACTTAACTACAGGGTGAAATTCAAGGCCCTTATTGGGTCCATGCTCCGAATGACAAGTCTTATTTAAGTGCTGGAGTGTAAGACAGAGAACAGAAAGCTCACACTTCATGTTCATCCGGACTCAGCTAAACACAGATGGAGGTTAGATCCTACTCCTTCTCACAGTCCCCTACTGTAGGTTATCCTCGTGGGAAGCTCCAGCCTACAGCTAGACCACAAATACGTTTTGTGGAAGTCTTGCCAAAGACACAGATGCATGAGGTCTCCCTTATTCCTGCAGGGCATCCTGTGTTTCTTGCTGTTTTCTAGAGAGCTGAGCTAAACATCCAGCATCCTGGTGTGCAAGAGGCTGTGTCCTGCTAGCAGGAAGAAGCTCCACTGTGCTGTCACAGCTCCCAGCCATGACACAGCATGCAGAGTCTAGGAGTCAAGCAGCCTTGCCTGGCACAGCCTGGCTTTGTATTAATGCACAGATTTTCCCTGGAGGCTTCACCCATGCCTTTCTGTGCAATATGGCTCTGCTGTTATTAAGCTAAAAGACTTGTGAGACCCGAGTAAAACTAAGGGAAATCTTGGCTTCCTGGAGAACTTCATTAGTTTTGTGGTTATGCTATTATGTGCTGGGTGCATAAGGAAAAAAACAATCACGCAGCTTTACAAAAATAGTAACAGTGAAGAGGTAAGCAGAAAAGACAAGGGAAATCATACTGTTTATTATATTTAGAGGAGTTTTGTGTAATTCTCACTGTACTATAAAAGCAATTTTAAGTTTATTTCTGTGAATGCATGAATAGAATGACTAATCTTTGATTTTGATGCTGTGAACAAATTACTGATCAGCAGGACTTATTGCATAACATGCTGTATAAAACTCTGTGTTTTGTTGCATTTTATCAGCAACATGAAAAAAAATCAGGTTTACAGTGTATGATTCTAACATTTGCAGCAGTATCATGTCGGAGACACTAATTAGAGAATCAGAGGCTTCTGATGAAGAATTCAGCTACATCTCAAGAGGTGGCTCTTTTAATTTTTAATTTGTAAGTCTTGTGATGAGTGTTCCTGATTTGGGCTAGCAAATGTGTTTGCCAGCCTGTTCTCTGTTTGACACGTCACAGTGTTCAGGAGCACTGTGTAGTCCAGGATTTGCCAGCTTGAAAAACACCTGGCATGAAATTCAGAGCATAGGACTGACTTGTTTTTGTGTTGTACTCCTTTCCTTTGCTGAAAAATTTGCATCACTGGAGATACCAGTTTATATCTTTATGCCGGTTTAGGGGATGATGGGGTGAAACTGCAGCATCTATATCTCAGTGGACATGCTCCAGGTCTATTATTGTCCAGACCTCAGAGAGGTCTATGAATTTTTATCTTCATCAGATTCTTATGAAGTAGAGAGGGGAAATTATGTTATACAGATGGGGAACAAAGGCACAAAGATGCTGTACTCCACAAATATTTGGGCACTTGTTTAACTGACAAGTGTAAATCCAATTCCCTGCGTAATCTGAGGATTTCTGGGAAGCCAGCCAGACTTTTCAGGAGAAAGCACTTCGGCATTGCCACAGTTGCTCGGTAGATCAAGAACTGAGTGGCTGCCATCAGTGGGCAAAGTCAAACCGTGAATCCTGATATCCCAAGTCCTTGTGCTGTGTTTTGACTGTAAGAACTCTCTTTTTGCTTAGTTGGGGCCATCCTATCCCTTCTCCCTGTTAGGACATCTAGCGAGGCACTGCAGAGTCAGCGAGCACCCCGATGGCAGGAGGAGCAGTGGCCCCTCAGCAACCACACAAGCCTATTTCACTCTCGCAGGCTGGCACTGCTGCCTCCCCGGCCTGTGGGCACTGATGCATTTGCACTTCTGCCAGCATGTGGATGTTACAGCCCGAATTTAACCCAGTGCTTAACTTGAACCAGTCGGCTCACTAGAAATACTATTTGGACTTAGTTAACTTTATACTGGTGGTCCCTCAGCAGCGCAAGCAAACTGCCTCTGCTTCCCCAGGTGTGCTGGAAGGGCACCACAGAAGAAATCGGCGCTCCGAGCTGGGAGTGTAGTGGAGGGATGCGCACAGGAGACGGGAGCGCCCCCGGCGCCCGCCCCGGTCCCCGCCGCCCCCCGCAGGGGGCGCTGCCGCGGGCTCCGCTGCTCCTGCACGGCCGGGGCCGGGGCGGCTCCGAGCGGGGGCAGCGCCCGGCGCGTCCCGCCCTCCCGCCTCCTCCCTCCGTCCCCTCCCCTCGGCGGCGCCGGTGGAGCCGCCGGGCTCCCTCGCTCTTCTTCACATGGGGCTCGCCCTGCCGGCGGGACAGCGCTCCTGCCCTCCCGCCGACCGCTGAGAGGGACCCGGCGCGGACGAAGGGGGCTCGCCGCCCTCGGCGGGCAGGTAGGGGCGGGCGGCGGCGGGACGGGCGTGTCGGGCTGTGCCACTCCGGGCTTTGCCACTCCGGCCGGCGGTGCCGGGCTGTGCCGCGCCGGGCTGTGCCACTCTGGGCTGTGCCGCGCCGGGCTGTGCCACTCTGGGCTGTGCCGCGCCGGGCTGTGCCGACCGAGCCGGCGGTGCCGTACTGTTCTACTCCGGGCTGTGCCGTGCCGAGCTGTGCCGCCCCGGCCGGCGTTGCCGGGCGCTCAGCGGAGCGGGGCGCACGTGGAGCGGGAGCCTCGCATCTCGCCCTCCTCCCTGTCTCCCTTGACGGCCTCGCTCCGCCAGGGTCTTCCCGCTCGGTTTTGTCGTGGTCGCGGGACCCCCGCTGGTCACTTGCAGATGCATCGCGGGTGGGTTCTCTTCGCGGCTGCCGCGGGGAGCGGCGCAACTTCAGGGAGGGACTTAGGCGGGGACGCTGGTCTTCCCCGTTCGCCCAAAGGGGACGGAGTTTAATGAAAGCCGTGGATCTTCCCCTGCCCGTTCCATCTTTTAGCTGTCAGAAGAACAAATCCGTTACTTGTGGAATTATTTTTGTCGGTTGAGGTGTTATTTGTTTTTTTCTTGTACAGTACTAAATACAGAGTGCTGATGAGATTATTTTCTGTGGTTGGTAGATAAAACACGGGACGAATTCTTTATGCCGCTAAAGTGAGCGTTATGGCTTTGACGAGTTCATATAATCTGATGTTCTCATAGCTCAAAATAAACCTTTTCATTAAAAAAGAGAAAACCGGATTCAGTTCTCGCAGCTTTTGATTGATGAGAGCTCCCTCGTGGAAATCAGCGGGGAGTTTTGCCTGATTAAGAGCTGCAAAATTGTCCTGAGGTTTGTTACACAACTGGCTGTAGTTGTGCAGTACGGGCTTAGTTAGGTAACTTTGCAGCTGGGTCTTGTTTTCACTGGTCCAGCTGAAGTACTTTCAAGTCAAATTAGCTCCAGTGCTCCGCTTTAAGCCGTCTCTACTCGATGTGTCCTACGGAGCAGGAGGACTCTTACCTGCCTTAAAGAAGAGTAAACTCGTTGGTTAAATAGAGAGGCAAGTGACACTCACTGCAGATAGAGATTGCAATTTAGAAATGCTCCATGTATTTTCTGATAGAGCCAGGTCAACTGCTTTCATCCCGAATGTGTTTTATTGTGCTTGTGTTGCAGTTAAGCCTCAGGAGCTCTAGTCAAGAACAGGGACTCAGCTGTAATAGAAGATGTACAGGCATGCATTTAATCATAGTCTCTCCACCAAAGAGCATGCTTTCTGCCATGATTATGCAGAAATGTTACAGAAAACAGAGCATTGCTCCCAGAAAAGCTTGGAGGTTGCAGTCTCCTCACATGTGAGCTGACTATTCAGTTACTGCTGTTCTGTTTTTTTCTGTGGTGCTAGAATACCTGACAGCAAGCAGTTTACGGAATCCAGTCAGTTGTTTGTGGAACTTTTCTTATTGCTGCAATTGCAAGAGTTTCTGTCAAATTGTTTGGGTTTTTTTAAGCAAAATAAAATGGAAACTTTCTTGCACTTTAAGTAGCAGCAGCATAGGACCAGACTTGGTGAGGGAGGAGCAAACAAAACTCAACGTTTCTCTTTGTGCTGTAACTACTTTCAGATATGAAAAACTTTTGGGATGGCATTTCACAAGTTTGTTCTTCGCTCCTTGAAACTTCAGGTGGCAAAAGTCTGATCAATCTAGCTATTCAAATGAGAAAAAGTCATTGTAGTGTGGTCTGTGGAGTTCAAATGCACATTACTGGAAAGCTTAAAATAATCCTTAGTGGGGCAGGAACTCAGTCATATGCTGAACAGTCTTCCTGAGCTAGGATGATAGGAAACAAATTGTGTCACTAAAGTTAAAAGTATTCAAGAAAGCTGATAATAACATTCAAAAGGAGATTCTTAATATACGTGTGAAGAGCATTATCAGTTTGTGTAGCTCAGTATCCAGCACGTAGCTGAGCTATCGTGCTTACTGTCCCTCTCCTAATCTTTGAGGAGGAGAGATTTTTCTAAAGTATGTTACTTAATTGTACCCCAGTTTGAAACATTACAGTAAGGTGAGTTGTGGTAAGTAGTTCTTCTCAAAAGATTGGACATTTGTACCTTGGGCAGAAAAACTACCTTCTTAGCAGTGTGACAAAGCCTGGAGCTCTCCACAGGCAGGGAAGCTGATGGAATGCACATGGTGGTATTGCATGTTCAGTGCTGGTTTGTAGGAGACATTTCTGTGGCACTCATATACCACAATTACTGATTTGTCTTCGTGAGTCGAATTAGGAAAGCACCATGGATGTGGACAGACCAAGTGTTGCTGAGTTCCTCTGGAACAGTTTGAAAGACCAAGACATTGAAGCCTGACAGTAAAAGGTCTAGATTGACAATCTGACCTGGATTGTCTGCCTTGTTTGCTATAGATTGTTTGAATTATGCTATAAAATACAGCTGTTTCTACGTATTGCATTCAATGATTGGCTGACAACATTCAAAGTTTAAAATGTGTTTTTCTATTATATCCCTTTCTAGTCTTTGCATGCATGTGGTGTTTGGTAGGGACTGGTATGTTATTATGCTGTCATAGCTTTTCCTAGGTTTATTATTTAATGTTTTAAAATCATCTCATAGACTCTATGAGAAAACAACACTGTTAATGGATTGCAAGAGGTGGAATTTGAATGCAAGATAGCCAGTGGTCAGCATTATGGTTCCCGATGCAACCATTAGTCAGCAACACTTCACATAAATAGCCAATCTAAAATCTAATGCCATCCGCTGTATCTCATTGGAAAGGTGAATTTAAGCAAGCAGGAAGTTCTAACTTGAGGATGAAGAATACATGCCTACAAAGAGCTGTGCTGAGGTTGATGTGAAAATGGTGGGTTTGGGGCTCAAGCATTTGTGACTCAAAGTTTAAGCTCATTTTTGCTTTTTAAAACCACAATGTGCAACTTCAAAGAGCAGCTAAATGTTTATAGGTTTTTTGCAAGATGCCTGACAGCAAAACCTGCATAGTAATGCTCTCTGCTCTGAGGAGTTCTGGTTTTGTCTGCCTTTGGAACTGAGGCATTCTTTGTCTATGCAGTTGCATGTGCCACTGATGCAATTTGTTGATAGAGAGAGGGGTTTATTCAGTATAAATTCAGTTTTGAGTAGATGAAGACCCTCGTGTCTCCCATTAGTCAGGCATTTGTAGTTTGTGTCTTTAGGAAAACAAAGTTCTGTTAATTTGCTTCTGCTTGCCCTTTGGTACTGCAAGCACTATACAGCTGAGAAGTTGCCATCTAGGTCTGGTTCAGGAACTTACTCTTCTTCCAAGTGGTATGCATGTCCTCAAACAGCTTTGATTCTCAAAGGCAGCTAACTCTGAAAGTGGCATTTGTGGCCAAAAAAAAAGCTATGCAGAGATGAGGGGCTACATGCATGCTTAAAAACTAGCACATGCCCAAGTGTTTTGGTGAATAAGCTTGAATGCTTTGCTGAATCACAGCTGTGAGCGTGCAGAAATACTATACTTGCAGTATCTGCTGCAGCTGAGTACAACACTTGGAATGGATTCCAGGGCTGGTGTTCAGAGACCATCTGAACACCAAAAATGAAGGAGTGGGATCATACATACTACAGGCAGGAATGGGAACATAACATTGCAAGTGGCTTTACTGGGAAATTTTACCCGGACTTGTCACTTTCTCTTCAATACTCCATTACTGAGTGAAACCTAATGCAGTAAATTACCCAATTCCCATTTATTTCCTTAATAAAATGATGATACAAACGGTGCATCCAGGTAAACTGCCTAGGGAGTTCCACCATGGCCTGCAGAAAGGGTGGGATTTGCCCAATAATGACGTTTTGTGTCAGTCCCCGATAACAGATTGGATAAGCGGGATTAGTGCTAGGTATGGAAGTGCCGGTGCGGAGCCGCTCTTCGCTCGATTGCTGTACCCGAGACCTCCCAGGGCAGCGGTGTCGCTGCCGGGCGGGGAGCGGAGAGGGGCTGGGGGTCTCGCCACGCCCGGGCTGTCCCTGTCCCTGTCCCCGCCGGAGGGCGCCCGAGGACCGGCGGAGAGCGGAGGCAGCAGCTCCCTGCGGGGATCCCGCCGGGAATACGAGGCGGGGACGCTCATCCCAGCTCCCCCAGCCCGTCCCTCCGGTAAGGCACATCCTGCGCGCCCTCCTGTTCGCAGCAAGGGGCTGCTTTTCGACGGTGTTTTGAAGGTGTCCTTCGACAGCGAAGTCCTTCCGTTGTGCGCCTCGTTATGACCAGGGGGAGATCCCTTTCCTGACTTAGCTCAGTGCCCTCCCTTGCCCCATTCTTACCACTAACCTTCCCTGCTTTGCCAACCCAGGCCCTCCAAAGCTGTCAGCTCCTTTGGGAGCCTGACTGAAGGGAGTGCAGGAAGCACCTCGGGATGGGGTGCTGAAAGGATCCTTGGCCAGACCAACCTTTTGTGGCTAGAACAATGATTCCCAGCTGTAGCCACCCATGTGACTTCAATTCCTCATTTATTGTCCACAAGTTTGTGCTTGACACAGGGAGAGTACCGACAGCATTTAATTTGCTAACGACTGTGGTTCTTGGATCGGCAAAGTCTGGAAACATCCGTTACAGAGAGTTACAGTAGTACGGAATAAGATTCCCTTTAGTTGAACAGTGGACAAATGAAAAGCGCCCTAAGCAAGAAAAGTTTTCTTGGTCTAAAAGACTGTGAGTTGTGGAAATGCTTGGGCATGACAGCTGTGCAGTCAATCCATGCTTTTCTAATGTACTGCCTTCTGTAATTTCCTTCTGTGAATTATTTGCTGTGAATTGATCACTAAATGTTACGTGGATTGTCCATGATCAGGCTGCAAGGCAGACATTCACTGTACATCCAGAGAGGGCAAGACACTCGAGTTCTCAAAAGTGGCAAAAGCCAATCATTTGACTATGGGGTGCAGCTTGAACATGGGCAGTATTTGGAATTAATTTCTAACTCTTTTTTGACAGTTTACATGAGGGAATTTTCCCTTTTTCATTATGTTGTCTAGAGCATTCATGCAAGATTGTTGTCTTTCGTAGTGCTTGTCACTGTGGCTCAGAATAATGTGAAGGACTAGGTTTGGTAATGTTAGTTGCTATCTAGAAGGACTCTGTCAATAATCAACTGGATATTACAAAAAAGGCAGAACTTGCTTATTGAATTTAAAATGTCTTGTGAAATATCTGCAGTGAGATAATACGTGTACAGTAATGTGAGGGCTGTGACTGGCACTTTGAAGTCACTGCCAGTGAAATCCTCAGAAATGTGGACAAATGAATAACTGGTAGCTAACAGTGTGCTAAGTAATGCAGACAGCTGTTTCTTATTTGGTTTTATGCTAATTGCTGTTGCTGTTACCGTTGCATTTGCCTGTTGATGGAGTTGTGCATCATCCATATACTCGGTGCAAATGTTGCCCTGTTGCATCATGTGTCGATAAAAGCACATGCTTTTACTTGGCTTTTTATTTATGGTGAAGATCTTGTGGGATCATTAAGATTCATTGAGAAAGATTGAAAATGACTTTGAGATCTTGCCAGACATTTGACCAGACAGGCTCATCTTTGCATAATGGTCAAAGAATGGAGGAAGAAAAAAGAATCTATAAACATCTATGCAATTAGTTGTATGGAATTAGCGTGTAGGTGAAGGAGGAGAGAAGAGTGAGGGAAAAGGAAATAAAAAATTGGACTAAGCTGCCTGTCAGAGTGGTTTAAGTAGGGTCCAGTCCTCTGTGATGGATTGCAGGCAGCTTTTAACTTCTTGGGGACATCCAATTTTCTACACAGTAATTCCATACAACTCTGTCTTTCAATCTTAAACTTGTGTTGGAGGTCTGAGCTGAGGCTCAGTTTCACTTGTGTGGGAAAAGAACAGAGGGAGGTTTGCTGGTCTACAGTTCAAGTTTGGTGTTTTGTTTTGGATTGGGATTTTTTGGTTTTGCTTTTCTGGGTTTTTTGTTTGTTTTTTTAATTTGTTTGTTTGTGTGGGGTGTTGTGTTGGGGTTTTTTTTGTTATTTTGGAGATGTGTAAAAATCCAGTGTCAGCCCTTTGTGCTGGGGCTAACAGTATATACTGGAGATGGCCACAGTCAAGCAAACAAAGACCAAGCAAAGACTTTAAGGCACATGTGATTTTCTCTGCATTTAGGAAAAGTCCTTTTCTCTCTTCATCTGGATTAACTGCTGCCTGATGAATTGTAATTTTAATTTTGCTTATCTTTGTGACATAAGCAGTGGTACTAACTTTGATAGAGATTGCGAATAAATATTTGTTAGTTTTGATTTGATATCTTAAAAGCTCAAGTGCAATTTATAGGAACAATGACGTATCAGTCCTGCTTTTTCCTATCCATTGAAATCTCATCTTCCATAAGAAAGAATTGTGCCATAGAACTGCAGAGTAGTCAGAAATGAGGAAGCTCGTGAAGGGTATTTGAAAGCTGCTTTTTCTTCGCAAGCTCAGGTACTTTGTATCTCTCTGTAAAGGGTTGGGACATGAAACAGAATAACCGTTCACTACATGCAGTATGAAATGTCAGATGCAGTTTGTAATTAGATACAGGAGACTAAAGCTTAATCTCTGAGCATGGATTTGTAATGAATGGCTGATTTAAAATATACACAAAAAGGTGTGAAAATGTTTAAACAAATATTTTTATGAGATTATCCCTTAGTGTTGAATTAAATATTGTCTTACTTCTGTAATTATTTTAATTGCCAATAATGACATGAAAGTGACTGATTACACTAGAAAATATTTTTGTTTTTTTAATAATCCTGTTTATGGACTATGTTCTGCTGTGGACTGAAGGAAGAGATACCTGAATAAGCTGAATAAATGCTTCCTTAACAACTCAAGAAAGTACATAAGAATAACTGCAACATTAAATAAAATAAATTGCAAGGATAATTTAATTGGAAAAGTAGTCTTCAGGTGATTAATTGTTATATGTTTTCCATGGACTGGAAAAGAGAGATGGTATTCCAGTTTTTGCACTCAAAGCTAAAACATCTAATTCAAAGGGACTTACGATGAACTTTCTGATTTCATCAGTGCATTCATAACAGTAGAATGTTAAGAACTATTCTGTATACTTGATCAGCAGCACAGATCCTGTTAGATGGAGATCCTGTTAACTACTCCCATGGGGAAATCTAATGCAGTTAGCTCTAATCCTCTTGGTCACTTTGTTCATCCTTTGCTGTACACAAAGAGACTATGAAAGCAAGATATACATAACCATTTTTTTATTGACTGAGATGTGTAGTAGGATTAATGAGCAATCAGGCAAAGCATTAACATACTCCCTCTAGGTAAGACAGGTGCTTCACAGAATCACTGAGGTTGGAAGGAGCCTCTGGAGGTCGTTTGGTCCAATCCCCATGTTCAAGCAGGGCTACCTAGAGCCAGTTACTCAGAACTGTGTCTGGGTGGTTTCAGAATTTCTCCACCGAGGGACACTGCAACTTCTCTGGGCAACCTGTGCCGGTGCTTGGTCACTCTCACATTGATAAAGTGTTCCCTGATCTTTGGAAGGAGCCACCTGTGTTTCAGTTTGTGCCCATCCCCTCTGGTCCTGCCACTGGGCACCACTGGAGAGTGCCTGGCTGCATCTTCTGCGCATCCTCTCTCCAAGTGTTTGTATACATTGATAAGTTGCTCACTGAACCTTCTCTTCTCCAGGCTCAGTCCCAGCTCTCTCAGCATTTCCTCCTATGTGAGGAACTTGCGCTTCCATCCCTTCATTATCCTTGTGGTCCTTTTCCAGTCTCTCTCCAGTATGTCCATGTAGCTCTTTCACAGGGAAACCCAGATGTCCCTGTGTGGCCACACCCATCCTGGCACCATTGCTGGCCTGAAAGTCATCAGTACTGGGAGAGGTTGATTTCCAGTGCTTCTTGGATGGGCTGATTCTCAGTATTGCTGCTTACCACCCCCACCCCCTTACAGATTTATAGATTTATATAGATTTTCTTTTTTTTTTTCCCTGAAGCCCTTGAACTGTTAACAACTTGTGTTTCAAGGATCTTGCACCTAGCTGCAAATTACCACTCCCACCTCATGCCTCCAGTCTGAGTATTGTGACTCAGCCTTCTTGCAAGCTGGCAGTTTCTTCAGAAGTTTCATTCAAGGTTGTGCAGTTCTGCTGTGTCAAAACTAGGCCTTGGATCACAGATAGCTGAACCCCTAGGAGGAGGATTCACACAAAGCTGAGGTGTGAATCAGTCTGAGCTGTGCTGTGGCGATTCCCTTAGGAGGACACACAGTGAATACTGGCTGCAAGGTTATTTGAACTACTTTCCAAAGAACTGGATGTCTGCAGGAGAAGCCTTGTAACCTCAGCCCTCTCTGTGCTGGACTTTTACCTGTTAGTGTGGTTTTGGATGCATTTCCAACACTAATATGGTTTAAAATGGGTTCTTTGCCTGATCTTAGACAGTGACAACTTGTGCTGATGTGGATTGCCTATGGTCAGGAAAACATCTTAGTTTTTTTTTGTTTGTTTGTTTTGTTGTTTTTTGTTTTGTTTACTTCCTGCTGTAGCAAAACCAAACATTGCAATGGTTCTTGTATCCAGTTGAATTCTTATAGCAGTGTTCTTTGCAGGTGTTTACCTAATCATGAGTTGAATTGGTCGACCAAGTCAGTGGATCTGGTTTGTTTTAAAAGAAGTCAAGAATATCAGATACCAGTTGTTTTGAAGTTCAGTAAAACCTTTTCTGAAGAAGCATCCTTGAAACCCTTTGGAGTTAGCTGCTCAGAGAGGTGTACTTGAAGGCAAGCAGTTATTCTCAGTAAGGTTGACTGGGCGAGATTTAAAAACCAGCTATTCTAATCTGTGATGGAAATGGATGTACTTTGAACCAAATTTTAACCAGTTTAACCAAAGTTTTGCTGGTGTTCACAAAAAGTAGTTTTACAGTGGAGATGTTTCTTTCCTGCCTTAAGCAAATCTTTATTTTCTGTACCTTAGTACTTGTGATATTAGTGTCCTGATTTGCTTTCCTGTCCTATGAAGCTGCACGAGTCCTTCTTTTACTGAAATAAATCTTGTCCTGACAGTTTTCTTACATGATTACTACCTACATAGCATTAAGGAAGTCTAAACCTGGTTTGTACTGAGTAAGATGAAGCATGACTTTTTATAAGTGACAATGACGAAGCCAAATGTATTCTGTAGGAATTTAGGATCATAATTTGCATGAAGCAGAGCTGAATTTTACTACCTTACCTCCTACAATTCCTTTCACTGTGGGCAAACAGGTATTGTATAATCATTCTCTTTAGTGAGCGTGCAGAGTTAATTTTATTTGCACTTATGTCTTGGTGGTGTTTTATTGTGGAAGTAGTGAAGTTTAATAACCCATTTAGCAGATGAATAATTCTTTCATGTTGTTGTACCCATTTCTCAGTGATCATCCATTGTCAGATACTAATTTTTATAAAGAGAGCAGTTTTTTAGCTGTGACCAGAGGCTAAACTGGGGTTGAATGAAGTAGCAAAGAGGGAATGTTGAGGGTTTGATTAATTTGAAATGGTCCGTTTCTTCTGCAGTTAAGAGAATCATGGAAGATGGATGAAGCAAGTGACTTGCAGTGTAACTGATCTCCTTAAATTCACTGGCAAAGTATGAGTTGTACTCCAGAAATTTTCACAAATTACCACTGTGTGGGTTTCCAGCAGAATGCACGAGTTCTGCAGAGGTGACAGTGCCCAGTGGTTTCTGAAACATATGGGAAAACAAAGGGGAGAGTAGTCCTAACGTTTTTCCTGCAGCTGTTGCCAAGAAACTTCAGTTGAACATCATCCCTTATTGATTGTGGTTTGCTTGGCTTGGTGATGATATACATTAGACCACAAATTCACTTTCTCTAAACTGATTCTGAGGTGACCTATCCCTGGCTCTGATAGCAAAGAACTTTTGAAGTGTGGATTTTGTGGTGGGTTTTTTGGTTTTGGGTTTGTTTTAAATAGTCTGAATATGGACACTGTAAGCAGATGGAATTGCAGTTGGAAAAAAAGGTAGAAGTTCATGTCACCTGTATTGAAGTGGAGGAAAAACTAGCAGCCAGCCAAAAGCTTATGAATAAGTCAACGATTGGTGTTAAATGTTCTCAATAGCCATGTGTTGAGGAAAACACAGGGGCTGACCTCTGTGGAAAAGGTAATGCATTAGCTGTCAGTGTAAAATGCCTTGTGAACCTTGTAAAGAGCAAGGTAGTTACATTTGGTTTGCTTTGTTTGTAATCCACTGTGGAGAGTGGGTTGCCAGGATTCCTGTGCAGGACAAACCGTGTGCAAGCAGCTGAAACTTCAGAGCAGAGGGGTCAGAAGGGGAGGAGATGGATGGAACTGTGAGCTCCTTGCAGAAATCCTGCCTGAATTATCTGTTAATACCTACTCACTGCACACTTTGGCTTGTATAGATGGTGAATGTCTGGAGGAGCCCCTTGTGGCAACTCCCACGGTGAAATCACTTGTTACCAAGGTGTGATTCGTGAGAGCTCACATCATCCTGGTCCTGTTGAATGATCTCTGAGGTTTCTCTGTAAGTGGCTGGGTAAATGCTTGAAGTTGTATGAGGATGCTGGTGGGAGTCTCTTGGGACCAGGAAGGCTGGCCACACCTGTTTTAAATAGTTTGCAAAGGTGCACTCAGAGGAAGTGGTGGTTCTCAGCTTGCTTTGATCTTGTTCCTGTAGGGAGGATCTGAGGAGTTCTGGACAGAGCAGGGCTCAGGTGTGAGGGGTGGCTGGGCAGCAGTGCTGGGGGACAGGCCTGCCTTCAGCCCCTGCCACAGTGTCACTTATGTGAGGTGTGTGTTTGGGAGCAGGGTTTAGCCAACCCCCTGGGAAGGAAGAGCCAATATCAAAGGTTGAGGCAGGAAGAAAAGGAAGGGGAGATTAAAAAGAAAAAACTGCCTTTGAAGTCACACTTTGAACCAGCTTATGAATTCTTACAATGTTGTATGTGTGTTCCTCCTCTGTGCCGTAGTGAATGAGTCACAAACATTGCTGCTGTGCTTTTCCAAATCCTGTGTAAGGAGGGGAGGTGATGCTGCTCCAGCTCTGCTGCCTGGGAACTGAGGGGCACAGGGTTATGTGATTTGTCTGCAGTCACACAAGGGATCTGTGGCAGGGAGGCACCAGAAGAGGGTTGTCTGAACTTTCAGTCCACCACACCATTATATGCATTGCTCCTATAAGAGCATTTTGTGCATATTGGAGGAAAAGAGAAGAAAGCTAGATCTCAAAATTCTGATTAATTTCTAGTCAAGCAAATGAAGCAACAGGCAGAAATATTTGCTTATGGTGTATCAGCAGTGCAGGTATGCTTTTAGCCCATGTAGAAGCCCTTGTGGAAAAATTACTATTTATGAAGAGATTTAGAGCTATTTCTCTTCCATGAGCTATTTACTACTTCAACTGAGCTAACATCTATTAAACATTTATTATAAGTAAAATACTCTGAAGAGTCAATTTAGGTGAGCTGCAGTACCTCTTTCTAGGCTAAAAATTGCTTTGTATAATGCACGTAGAAAAAAATCTTAAATTATTTTTTCTGTGCCTCTCAGTCTTTATTATATTTTGAGATTAATATTTTTAATGAGGTAGTAGGGAAGAAGGGAAGAAAGCTCCTTTGTCAGCTGCATAAAGGGACAGACAGAGCTTTTGTGCATAAGAGGTTTTTTCAGTTGTGTCTTCAATTTTCTTCAAGTTGGATATGTTATCATGACTGCAAACTTTGACACTCCCATTGTCATAAACAATAGTCCAATAACCTTTGGAGCTTCAGCATTTTCCAGCCTGGCAGCCAAATGAGTGTGTGGAACAATGCTGAAAACAGGGACTTAAATCATGTTGCAATACACAAGTAGCCTGTCCTTTACTTCAGATACTGTATGGTATTTTTAAAACCTTGTGCCTGCAGCAGTGGATGATGTTTGAGACTCAGCATCACCTTTGGTTACTGTTTGAGAGGACAAGCAGCTGCTTTGGGATGGAGGTAAGAAAAAAGATGCTGCTGAACCTCAGAGCTTGCTGAACTGAAAGTTTGTGGGGCAGGAAGGAGGATGGTGCAGGTAACAGGTGCCTAAAGGTGTGGGCCTTGGTGGGGAGCTGGAGGGGATGAGCTCATGTTCTGGGTTGGTTGGTGGGTGCAGAAGGTCTGTGGTCTCCCAGGCTTACCTGATACTCTCATCACTCTCTCTTAGAATTAAGCTTTACTGTACGTTTGGGTGTTACCAAGTCTTCAAACCCTATCCTGTACCAATACAGGCTGAGGAGGTTGAAGTGTGTAAAAGTGCTCAAGGTGGTCTAAACTGTGCTATCAGGTCTGGTTTGACTTGTACCTGTTATGACCATGGTAGAGGCGTTCTTAAATTTGGTGTCCCAGCAAAGTCTCTTCAGTGTAGACAAAAGCACAGTATTGATTCCTCTACCTCCTCTAGCTTTGATTATTTAAAAAATCTCTGCTTAATGAAAATCTTCCCTTACCAGGTAATGCAGAATTAGCATCTATTCTGTGTCACCAGAACAAGTTTAAAGCTATTTTCAAGCATGCAGATCTGTGTAAGAAAGACTTATCCCTGTGAACATCCAACAAGCCCAGCCAAGCCGTTTTGGGACCCTGGATTGAGAAGATGATAATTGCTGGTGGCTTTTTTTAAATTTTGTTGTTGTTTCTATATTATGTGCTATGCTGTGGTTTTGGGATTCTGGCAGTCAAGCTGCAGTTCACAGTTCAAAATGCAGATTTTAGTTTATTTTGTCTTTGGTTTTCTCACATGACACTTTTTCCATCTCTTTCTTTATAAAATACTCAAATTGAACTGTCAGAGCCCTATTTTCCCAGATAAAAGTAATTTTTAACCTCAGTAGGTTAAAAACTCACTGACACAGTATTTAATGTCATGCTGGAGTGTAGCTGTAAAAGGTTTTTCATTCTTTTTCTTTTTTAATTCCTTCATTTTCCCCCTCATTTCCTTCATTATAAAGCACTGCAAGTATATTGTAAAATAGCAGCAATTTGGAAGGAATTTTCAAATAATTTCTAAAAATTCCTAATTCATATTTTTGTTTTTCTATACATGAAATATGTTATTAAAAGTAGTTGATTCATACCAAGTGGTGAGAACGATAGGTCAGTGGAACAGGACTCAGGAAACTAAAATTCAGCTTCCTAACAGAGCTTCAGCAAATCACTCTATCCTGTTTGTGGTTTGGGTTTTGTTTTCTTTTTTCTTTTTTTTTTTTCTTTAATCACCCTGATGATTAAAACCAGTGGTAAGGAAAAAGACACGTTCTTCAACTGATGTGCTGAAAAGATGGTTCTTAATTTTGTCTCTTCCATTTGGGAAGCCACATGTGGATTCCCCACTTGACCTCTCAGCAGTGTGGTGTTTCCCACTCAGTGCTGTATCACAGTGTTACCTTCAGCCACAGGGAGCAATTTTCCAGTCAGTTTTCAGTATGTATCTATGAAAGGGTGTTAACCCAGCGGTGACTTGGAGACCTTAGAGTGGTTTATATTCATGGACATATATATATATATATTTTTTATCCTAGGCATCCATTCTATATCTAATCTAGGTGTTCCAGCAAGAATTTTTTCCATCTTCACAGCACCAGATAATAGTCCCCTTTTTCCCCAGAAGGGTGCACAGCCTCTGTATTGCAGGGTGTGTTGGGCTGAGAGTGTTGTCTCAAATAGCTGCAACAAATAAACTTCCTAGGATAACTTTTGCCCTGCACTTTGCCCTGTTCCACAGAGTAATGCAGAACTGTAAAGTCAGCCATATAAGTCAAAACCTTGAGAACTGCGTTATCTTAATACCTCCATTTGCCATGAAAAATTGCCAAAGCATGTTTCCAGACTTAGTATTTTCTTTAAAAATTGGTTTCTTATTGTCTACTTACCTAATTATTATTTAATTACTTAATTTTACCCTTTTCTGAACATAGATTATTAAATTAGAGTAGGTTTAACATTTTCCTCCTCCTGCATCAGAGTTCCTTGAGGCTCAGGAAACTCAAGCCTGATGGGACAGGACAATTCAGTAACTTGATTAAACAGACTGGGCTGCTCAACAAATAGGCCTGGCAAAGGTCCTGTGCTGAAGCTTTCATGTGCCAGCCTTTTAATTTCAGAATGACATTCAATAAGGGCAGTAAATTAACTGATCAGAAGGACTTGCATGAGTGAGTTAGAGGTGGCTGAACCTGAACTGAGAAAGATTGAATAGAAAGGATGATAATTGTGTGCTTGTTCTCCTTTAAAAAGACAGGACATGCTGGGATACCCACAGACCACCACTTCAGGAATACACTGGCACTCCTTGTTGAGGGAAATAGGGTCAAATCAAGGACTTTCTGGGAATCTCATTCTTCTCTACCACTTCTCAATATGCACGGCAGTATTTCCAGATCCCCATTTTCAAATGCTCCACTTCACATTTCCAGCTTCTATTCAGGATGCCCTGATAAAAGGGCTGCAAAGCAATCAGTGCATTGCCAGAGCTGAAAACAAGGTCAGTTCAGGCAGGACCACATTGCAAATCATATTGCTGTGTGAATTAGAAGCAATTCTCCCCATTGTTATTCTAGAGACAATGCAATTCAACAGTATTAGGAACAGTGCATTAGGAACAACATTTACTGTACCAGTCACATAATAGTCTATCATCATTATCTAGATATGCTTTGAATGAGAAGAGATGAGATATCAGCACTTGAGGCATTCAGAGAGTGCCATTCAAATCCTGCACAGAGCTCAGGAGGTGGTTTGTGACATACTGTGGGCATTCATGACAGAGTCACCAAGGGCAACCACTGGTCCCTTGCACCCACTTCTGCTGGACAGGGGAGATGGCAGACTTTCTGAAGCATAGGGCAAAGCAAGAACCAGGGAGGGAAGGTGATAAAAACAGTTCTGAGGGAACACGGAAATTTTTCAGACTAGGGGACTAGTTTCTTTTTTTTTTTATTTGATCCATTTGGAGTTTTTTTAATAAACAGCAAAACACTGCACTTTCATGGTTACTGTGCTTCACCCGAGGATTACTGAGTTGCAGGTTCTTTGCATGGCACATCTTGCAGCAGCCCCAGCACGTGGCACTGTGTGCAGCCCACACGACACCCCTCGGTGGGAAGCTCTGAGGGCAGGCTGGTGTGCCACACTGCCCGCTGGCAGAGAGTCCCTGCTGCAGCCTGGGACACACATGCACAGGGAGCTCCTGGCACCAGCAGATTCCCTCCAGTGCACAACGCTGGTGAACCTTCCTATAAGCACCAGTGACCTGAACCGGAGCTCTATCTCGTCATTTAAAATTCATCATGCATGTCTTCTGTCTGTTAGAATTAGGCCTTTCAACAGCTCTCCCATCGCCTCTTCTGATTCATGAGCAGCATCTGACAGGTCTAAGAAACTCACTGAAAGTGGCAAACTATAATGTCACAAATTAAAAACAGCCCTTCCTAAAACTGCTTTTTCTTTTTAAAACACCCACCAGCCACAACATTAATTCAGCTGCTACAGTTTGCATTTAACTTACATCCATTAACGTAAAGGAGAATTAAACAGTGTACAGGAGAGGCTGGGAAAAACATTCTTTGGACTCCATGCTCTTTAAAACAGCCTTTTTCTTACAGATGACAGATTCAGGTCAGGGTAAGTCTAAAATGGGACACTATTGCCATGTATAACACTATTACCATGTGAACAAACAGTTAGTGCCCTCTCCCCACCCATTCCCTCTACCCCAACACACCCTCAAAAAGACATGATTTGTTTTCATGATGCTTTTGAAACTTTTGCTGGTAACACATTGAGATATTCCTTTGGCACTTTTATCTTCCCCATAGCCCTGTGTGGCACAGACCCATAAGCTAAATGCTGACTCTGAGGTAGCCTCTCTGTAACCAGCAAAGCACAAGCAGCGGAGAGCAGAGCTGCAGAAACCCTTCTGAGATAAGCTTGAAGACAACAGGGAGAAAAGATGCACAGATATGTATGTTTATATATATCCACAAATTCTGTAGACAGAGTAACTGGAAATATACACTCTTGGATCTGTTTCTGTGGCTGCCAGAGATGAGAAAAGGAATCCGTGTAGAAGTCTTTATCTGATTTCTTATATCATTGTTGCTGCTTCACCAAATCTTCCTTAGTCTCACATCTAAGCAGTGCAATGTACTAAGTGTCTCGTTCCTCAACTTAATTTTCTCCCAAGAGCTGCCAGAGTGTTTTACCCTGGGAAACCAAGACTAAAATCCAGATATGATTCAACTGGGAGAGTGCAGCATAACATATAAAATACAACACAAACAGACTACCCACACCCTGACAAAAACAGAAGCTTGAGGTTCTGATTCAGCAACCAGCCCTTACCTTAAGGACAGAAAAGATTACTTTGTGCAAGGAGTTTGATGTTCTACCTCAGAAAGGGATTGTTTCATTTAAGTTTAAAAACAAGTCTAGGATTTATTGTTTAATGAAAGTAAAATCTTTTAAAAGGACAGAAGTTATGATTATGTCCTAAGATAACAGGGAGTTCATTACATCCATGGTAAGTACTTCCAAAGGTTAAAGACTGGCTTACTGTGTATGCTCAGCTCCTCATAATTTTTTACAACATTACTTCAATGTTTTCCTTGTTTCGATAGAGTAGGAATGTGAGATGGCTTTGGGAAGAGATCTGCTACTTCTTACTGTAAATCAACCTTTTTTCATGTCAGATTTCATATATAACGAAAATGAAAATATGAAAGAATTAGGTATTTTATGGAATTATTTGGAAAAGCCTTCCAAACTGCTGCTGCTTTACATGTGCTTGCAATGCTTTTTAGGGGGAAAATGAAGAAGGGGAAAAAAGAATGAAAAACCTTTTGCAGTTACACTCCTATGTGACATTAAAAACTGTACCACTGATTCTCAGTGAGTTTAAAAAATTACTTTTATCTGGGAAAATAGGGCTCTGAGAGTTCAATTTGAGTATTTCATAAACAAAGTGGCAAAAGTGTCATGAGAGAAAACAACAGTTAGAAAATAAAAAGTCTGCATTTTGAACTGTGAACTTCAGTTTGACTGCCAGAATCCTACAACCACAGCATAGTACACAGAGTAGAGAAAAACAAAGCAAAGCAACAAAAAACCCTCCAGCAATTATTGAGAAACTAGGCAGCAAATAATGTGGAGCTGCCCCTAACTCTGTATTTGGTGTTGTCTTTAATTAAAGAAATAAAATTAGCAGCCATCTGGAGTTGTACCTAGGCCAGCACTGAGGTGTGCACCATTGCACCTGCTACTGTGACCGTAAGAGGAGGTAAAGGCTGGGTACAGGGGAAAGGAGCTTAACTGTAATTGTGATATTCTTTATAGATAGTATTTCTTGCTTAACTTGAAAGAATGTGAAAATTGCAAACAATATGCAGTTTGTTTCTATGGGCGTCTTATAATTTCTTGGTCTTTAAGGGTGCCATCCTTTGGGGCGCTGCACTGGTGCTTGCACTGGTCCAGCAGCACTGGTGCTCGCGTGCTGGAAGGCTTAGGGTGGGCTAGAACTGAGAGAAGTCCAAGATCAGTGAGGACAAATGGAATTAGTTATGCCGGGAGATTGTGTTGAGTTGCTGAATACAAAAATCCCTTTAGCAACCTCTCTACAAAGAACACATAAAAGATGGAGGAGCTCTAACCTGCTGTGGAGTCTTCAGTCTTAGCTATGTGGTCTTGATAGATCAATCAGTTAAAGTAACTTTTTTCGAGGAATGTAATTAATAAAGCATCTATATTAATATTTCTATTTAAGCCTGCCTAAGCTGTAGCAGCGAATGTCATATTGCTCTCTATGGTGCCTTAAATAGAGCTGACAGAACTGATCTTCCAGCTGCCCATTGTGTGGCAAGGAGTTTTTCATGATTTTCTCAATTTTCACTGTGACTCTGAGTTCTGGTAGGAGAGAGCTGGCAGAACAGAAATATTGGTTCCTCAAAGTTAGTAACATCCTCCTTTCCTGAACCTGCTTTTGTTTGGAGAATGTTTGGGTTTTACTTGTTTTACAGCAGCCTTTCTTGAATGCAAATGCCTGGATAAACATTTTGGCAATCCTAGCTTAATTATTTAACCTAGGACAATAATTAGTCTTGTGTGCTTTAAAAACTCCTGTATTGTGCAGACACATGTGGCTGAATAATTGATCTGGAAAGTAAACAGGAAACCTCAGCAAATGGTTTCACACAGTGCAAAGACAGAAATGTCTCTGCTATACACTTAGTGTAGGATCATCATAATTTCATGGCCACCAGTGCAAAGCTGGTAAAAGCAGGGAAGTACATGGTTTTGCTCCAGAGCTGTGTGTAAACACACACCTTTTCTCTCCAGTGCTTTTCCAGCAATGTTTGTAAGCACGACTAAGGTGAAAGCCTTTTCTCGGTACTGTTGTCTTGATGTGGCTTTGCAGCCAAGGGCTGAGTATTCCAGTTTTTGTTATTAGTGGGTCCAATGCATTAAGTATTTTCCAGATCAGTATTAATTTAAATGTACTGTGGTTATGGGTGACAGCCTATTCTTGATGTATGTTTGTGTAATTCCCTTATTACCCGAGGTCAGCTGTCATCCCTTCCTTGGTGGGTGCCAGACACAGTCATAGGAGATTCAAACACCAGAAAAAGAATCAATAAACTTGCTATATTATATTCTGAATTTTTAATAAAAGCCATTGGGAGTACTGCACAATGCTACGGAGCACATTCTGTAGAGCAGCCACAGAAGAAATATTCTTAAGGTGAGATGAACTATTGATCATTCTGAAACTTGCCCATTTCTTCAGTGCTGTTCCTCTGAAGACACTGAATTCCTTTTTGAAGGACACTTTTGAGGATTGTGGCATTTGTTTGAGTTTTTTTCATTTTGTTTTGGTTTGAGGTTTGTTTTGTTGTTGTGGGGGGGGGTTGGGGTTTTTTCATGGCATTCCTATTGTTAAATGCATGAGGAGATTGAAATTTGCTGTGGAAAGATTTAAGCCATTGGGGATGTAAGTCTGGGTAGAGCCTCAGAATTAGGAAATGGTGGGAAATGAGGAATAGTGTTGCCAATTGTTTCCCTAACAGAGTGATTGGGATAAAACAGGACAGGATCAGTTTGAAAGGACCAACTTTCTATGCAAGTTTTTAAAGGAAAATTTGAAAAAAACAACCATATTATCAATCACATACTGTTTCACCTGCAAAATGATTCTGAAATTTTAAAATTAGGCTTTTACACTTTTTAAATATTCCTTTATTTGTGTTTGACTAGATGAACTCCAGAGGTCCCTTGACATTTTAAGCTACTTTCACTCTTCACCTTTTTTTACCTGTGGCCAAAACTATTTGTCAATTTATTTCATGAAATTCTGTTTGTGAAGAATACATTGCTTATTTTGAGCAGGTGGTTGCATTTTTCTCGCCCTTAATAATGATCGTGAATGGAAAGGTACAAACTGAAGGAGGACTTGGCTGCTAAAAAGAGTGTCAATACTGTGGGTGTATAATCAGAAGTTAAGATAACACTTGCATCATTGGTGAACTGTCATTTGGCACAGATTTGCTTGAAATCAATGGCAACTGTATCAGCATTTTGTGTCTGTGTTTTTTCAGTCTTCTGTATAACCCACAAATTCGCTTAAGTCTAGCAGAAACCTCATCTTATTTCTAGGCAGTACAACTGTAGTGCAATCTCCCTAATTTTGTCATTCATTTTTGTATGGAAAATGTAACCCCACTGTTGACATGTTATTAAGGTTTCTGCACTCAAAGGTCAGCTCTCCCTGGAGTCCCCTTTTGTCTGGAAGATGGCATATATTAAAATTTTATAACAGTTCCCATTAGTTTCAATCCTATAATCTTGGGATCAATCTGGCTGTCCTTCTTCACAGCCTATCAAGTGCAACAAATGCCTTAGGTGAGCAATAAAGAGATAGGAATTAGATTCTTCTCAGCAAGAGTTGTTTGCATAAAGGTTTAAACCTGGTCACAGTTGTGCTGATAAGGCTCCTTTCTCTTCACTTCCAGCTCAGGTGAAAGGAGCTGCTAACACTTTCACATGGAAAACAGCCGATCTTTTGAAATGTGATACAGAAAGTGTGGGTGCACGTGGCTGCAGGGCTACACTTCTAAACATTTCTTTGACTTCATGGTCTGCTTTTTGTGCACAATTAAAAAAGAAATAATAGTGTAATAATCCCAGCTGTTAGGAAGGGGATTCAGATCATCCAAGAATATGCTTGCTTTGCTTTGTGTGAGAAGACTGGCCTGTGCTAGCCCGAGCTCTGTGGGTTAGCATTTTTGGTGGGAGTGGACTTGAAAGCAGAGGCCAGAATTGCATTTGTCCTTCAGCCACTGTAAAAGGACTGTGCTAACAAACACTCATGGCTGAAAGACTGGATTTCAGATATTTCCATCAGAAAACTTTAGATAAGGTCAAGGCAATTATTTTTTTTCTACAGACTTACTCCACTGTGACTAACACAATGGTCTGGTGCCTCTGGAGACTATTATGCCCCTGGACATTATTATGAGAATAATAAGATTAGCTTAAAAGCTTGGAGAGTCACTAAATTCATATTTTCAATGTGGGATAAATTTTTCTCAAACAGCATGACTTTTCATAATTGATTGCATTTTTAAAAATGTCAGGCAGAGTCCTGCTAAGTTTATTGATGAATGCAATGGCTGAAATGGAATATTAAGGAGAAAAAAATAACACAGCATCTAACAAACAAATCACGGTTTTCTTTTAAATCTTCTCTTGTCGTGATCTCTGTGAAGGATGCTGCAATACATCTTTGAGAACTAATATTACAGCTCATTGAATATTTGTGAGTGATTAAGATGTCTGTCCCCCTGGCCAGCTTTTGAGCAGGGGGATGTTGCCAGGGCCAAAGCTTCGTGATGAAACTATTTGGATGAGCTGCTCCTTTTTGCCTTTGTAAAGGAGCCAAACTGTCAAATACCTTAACACTGGAAAGATTTATTTATCGAGTTATGCCGTGATTGTGAAGGGTTTAGATAGCTCCTGTCACCATCATTTGATCTGCTGTGTGCCCCGCTGGGACTGATTGATCACTCAGCGCTTATCAGAAGGTGTGTGTGAACTGGACTGAGAGGTGCTGATTGAGCTGCCAGGTGCTATTACAGAGACTTGGCACAGTCCCAGGAGTAGGTGATCCTGGGCACTTATATCATGGCATTGCTTGACTGAGTAGGTGGTTATTTTGTGGTTTGGTTTATATGTACGTTTGGTTAGTTTTAAATCTTTTGTTTGCTTGTGATTAGTTAAGGGAGGGGAAAAAGAGTTAATCTATTAACAGCTTTCTCACTTTATGCAGGTGTTAAGTTTACCCAGCAAAATAAACAAACATGGGCAAGTGACTTCTGTCCTATTCTGTGCTTCTATGTCTATATATAACTCCAGACCTGAAACCTTCTGTTCTCATGGATAAATGAATAATTAAGAAAACCCAGAGAAAGACTCGTGGATTGAATTAAGCACTTAATTTCTTCAGAATGTGGAGAGCCTTCACAGTGTCCTGTGCAAACTGATGAGTCACATGAAATTATTTCAGGTACTAATGCCAGCAGAAGTTCATCTTGGCGGATGCTGAAAGCAAGTATAAATGTTATTTTACAGAATAAAAGCACTGATAAGCTCTGAGGGGTTGGTTATGTTCTGATATATTGGGTGGGAGAGACAAGTGCCTCTTTTAATACAGACAATGTGATGATAACCTAAAATTTAATTCATCGGAATTTATGCTTTTCTTGCTGTAGGTTTCACAACACTTTGTCTTCAGCATGTATGATCTTAATGAAGTTAGGCTATTTTGCATCTGTTTTACACTAAAGAGAAATTATTAAGGTCTCCTGACACCTCACACTACACTACTCCATTCTGAGTTGCTAACTGACTTTAACAAACTTATGCTGGAGTTTGTGTTTCTAACTGCAAAGGAAAGCTGAAACATCCATTAAGTGAGGTTCCAAGACAGAGACATTTTCATACTTCTAAAATAAAATACAGCCTGGCAAAATCATGGAGCAGATCATCCTGGAAACTGTGCTAAGGCACATGGAAAGTAAGGACCTCATTGGTGACAGTCAATATAAGGGCAGAAATAAGGGCAAATTGAGCCTGACAAATTTGGTGGCCTTTTATGACAGAGTTACAGCACTGGTAGATAAGGTAAGAGCAGATTATATCATCTACCTGGACTTGTGCAAATCATTTGACACTGTCCTGCACAACATCCTTGTCTCTAACTTTTCTACTGTCCCAAATCACCTCCCTGTCCTCCACATACCTTAGCACAGCTGCCAGGAGGATCTGTTCCGTGGTCTCCCAGGCACAGAGCTGAGGATCCCGGGTTGGTAGTTCCCAGGGACCTTCTTTTTACCCTTTTTAAAAATGGATACAGTAGTTCTCTTTTTCCAGTTGCCAGGAACTTCACCTGACTGCCATGACAAGCATCAAGGCAAGTGACTTGGCAAGTACATCAGCCACTTTCCTTGGGACTCTGGGGTGCATCTCATCAGCTCCCACAGACCTATGTATGTTCAAGTTCCTCAGGTGGTCATGAACCTGATCTTCTCTTACAGTGGGAGGGACTTTGCTCCCTCATTCCCTGTCTTGCAGTCCATCCACTTTAGAGGTATGGGAAGAGAGACTGCCAACTGAGACAAAAGTTGTTGAGTACCTCAGTTTACTCCTTGTCTGTTGTTACCAGCTGGTTCAAATTGGTCTTTTCCTCTCTTGGCAAAAAGGAGCGAGAGCTGTGTTTGGAAAGAGAAACAGATTAGCTTCTGGAGCTTTCTAGAGCTGTACACTAGGCAAGGCTTTGGAAGGGCTAGGTAACACTGGCTGGATTTGGAGAGAGCTCAGATGAGGAGGTGAGAACTGGGGAGAGACTGGTGCTGTGAAATCAAGTGCTAAGGACAAGGTCTGAGCTTCAATACAGTCCTAAAGGGTTGGGCAGGAAGATGATAGGGAGCCTCCTGAGCAAAAAGGTTTGGATGAGGGGAACAAAATGCAAGGAAGGGTTTCTTTTTGAAAAAGAAAACCACCAGTGTTTCCCACCCCTATTCCTTCTTCCCAAAACCCTGCAGCCAAAAAGAAACAAAAAAACCCTGTTGTGGTGGAGAGAGCAGAGAGGGTTGAGAAGCACTCAGGACAGGTAGTTATTTGAACAAGGAAAATTGGTAGAAGATGGGTGATGTTAGCTCAAATGAAGAGCAGAAACTGAGACTGAGCTAAGGGTAAAGAGACAGGGTAGGCAGAGGTGTCAGAAAACAGGGAGGAATGCATAAATGAGAAGTGCATAACTGTGTTACAGTCCAGGATATGGGACCCAAGATTTAAATTTGTTTTAATTGCTCTGCATCTATAATTTATAGCAGAGTTCTCAATGAAAAAAACCCTTCGTTAACAAAATGCTTTCCTTCCATTGCCTCTGCTGCTTTTGTTGAGCTTTTCGGCACAAGGATTTTTGCATTTAGTGTATTTGCTACAAAGGTCTGAGTTTGATATGCCTGTGGCAGAAACAATCATCCAGGTGTAATTGCTCTTCCACGTGGCATGAACTGAGTGTGGACGAGCAAAGCTCCTTTGTACAGAGCCCACTGCCAGGGATGGTGTTTTGTCACAGCCTTTATTTTGACCTGGCCTACAGTAGACTGGAACACCTGCTGCTGCTGTGAGGTTCTGCTTCCCCCTGAGCAGCAGATACCTGTGCCATAAACATTCCTCTGTCTTGTGTTTTGTACCACCATGTGTTTGTTGGAATGGGTTGTCTGCTCATGGTCTGCTTTCTGAATAACTCTGGCATATTTCTTGTAGCTCCCTGCTGGGAAAAGCAAAGCCAAGCACTTGAGGGTCAGGAAATGCCAGAACGAAATACGCTGTGTGGACTTAGTTGAGCCTTCTAGTTTGTGTGTGTTCTGACACTGTCCCTTACAAAGTGACCATACACCTTCTTTTCTGAGACAGTGCTGCAATTAGAGAGCCTTTGCCATCTTAGGTGGCAGTTTTGCCACTCTTTTTGAGTGCAAAAGGGTTCTAAGTGACTCATTCCATAACTTTTCTGCAGCAAAGATCAAATGCCGCAAAAAGCAAGTGAATACGGGGACTCCACAGCCCTTTGATGTGACATCTTTAGACTGGGCTTCAAATTCAGACAAAATTTAGACTTGAATTTTTTCTTTTTCCAATGATTTCATTGACAGGAAGACACGTAGAAGAATGACTTCAGTACAGCTTCCTTAGTTTTAGAAGGTCTTTTGATTGTTTGGTTTTGGTTTCTTTTTTTATTTTTTTGTCAGACATTAAATAATACAAAGCAAAGTGGTTTTTTTTAAATATATGTCTTTTAAATATTTGTCTGGATGCCTCACTGTTCAAGTGTGATCTGTGATGCAGCTCCTTAGACTTCTCCCTAGGTGAAAAAAACATCCCAAACAGTAAAGATTTATGTTCCAATCTAGTAATGTAATTTAAAGTGTTGTAAAGAATCTAAAATTAGGTAAAAAATCAATTTCTTCTATAATCAAGGGAACTGCAAAGAACAGAGCATTTGATAGTGTAAGCTGTGTCTAATTGTGATGGAAGACTCACAATACTTAAGCCTTAGGATATCACTTGAAAAAATGTTAAGTATATTGGAACTCTTTGTAGCTGTCTTGCTTATCTTTTAATTAAAGAATATTAGTGCAAAAAGAAGCATAAAGTTATTTTGATCTGCTGAAAAATCAGTTACTGCACGACAGCCTTTCCTCTGCCATCTGCTTCCTACTTCCGTATGTGTTGCAGACCTATGGTAAGAGTCTGATGTGCTTTCTGGGTGTGCAGCAGCTGTTGGTTTAAGCCCAGCACAGCTCCTTGGTCACTACTGGAAGAGTAAAAGTGGCTGAAACTCCTGGGTTGAGAAAAAGACAGGAAAAGCAAAGCAAAGCACAACAAGGAATTCATTCACCGTTTGCCATGGACAGGCAGGTGTTCAGCCATCCCCAGGAAAGCAAGGCTCCATCATGCGTAGTGGGTAATTGGGAAGGGAAATGCCATCACACCAAATGCCTCCCCCCTCATTCTCCTTGCCCCTGCTTTGTGTGCTGAGCTGACACCACATGGAATGGAATATATCTTTGGTCCATTGTGGTCACCTGTCCTGACTGTGTCCCCTCCCAACAAAATGTGCACTCTGGCCTATTTGCTGCTGGAGTGGTGTGAGGAGCAGAAAAGCCCTTGATTCTGTCTAAGTCCAACAATAACAAAAATTTCCCTGTTTTTATCAACACTGTTTTTTGCAAAACAAAACACAGCCCCATAGTAGCCACTGTGAAGAAAATTAGCTTTTCCCAGCCCAGAACAGCACAGCACATCTACTGGGGATAAGGCTCTCACGTAAATCAGCAAAACACCTCGTTGCATGAAAGAAGGCTCTGGTTTGGAAAGCCACAAGAGCCCTGCAGAAACACTGAAGAAATACTACTCAATAGGCATAAAATTATTTTATCTGAGCAAATACTGTTGAATAGATACTTTATGTACTGTCTCTCCCTGTGTTTGCAGAATGTCCATGAAGAAGGTGGTAATGTGCTCAGTGTATTTACTGTTCAATAAAATTTAAGTAGCAAACAACATTCTTTCATAAACATTGATTTCCATTTTTATTGCATACTCTTGTGACCAGACAGTGGGTGTTATTTCTTCTCTATGATTTGACTTAGGACCAAAATCCTATGGAAAGAGGGTTTTCTCTTTCACTGGCATAGAAAATATACCTCTTTTATTAAAGTTTTGTCTGATGTTGCTCTGAGAGGAAAACGTGGAGGCATTTCTTCCCTTTTTTGAGTGAAGATAGGTGCGTCTGGTATAATTGCGGTCACCTGTACTAAGCATCACCCTTTTTTGGAGCAGCTGCAGACTTTGTGCAGGGAAATTTACTGGATACATTCTACCCAGCAGTCCAAATCTGCTTCCTTATTTTTCTTGCCAGCTGAAAGAATCCTATCCCAACTCCAAAAGTGTCTATCTGTGTTGGAGACAGAGAACGTGAGTGCCCCACTGCGTGTGTCCTCTGCATTCCACCTCTATTCTATTCGATCTCACTCCAGAGCAGCAGACTCAGCTGTCCATAGCTGGCAACAGGAGTGACATTGCAGTGCTGCCAAAAAGGGTTGGGAAGCTGGCCAGGGTGGAGATGGGACAGAAGGGCTCTGATAAGTTTGGCAAAGAAAAAGAAATCGAAAAGGAGAGTCAGAGGTAGACAGTTTCTAAAAGGGTTTCATGAGACCCATTGCTTCCTGTGGTTTGGTGAGGGGAACGCTGGCTTCTGTCTTCTCAAGAGTCTTAATCCTGCAGCCTGTTACATGTCTGAGCTCCCACTAAGGGGGTGTTTAGGGTGGGAACTCCTTGCTGTGTTCATAACTAATCTCTATTGGTCTGTGTCCTTTTCTTACCTTTCAGGGCTTTTGTGGTCGTCTTTGACCTTGCTACTGCAACAGTGACAATAATTCCACTAAATATCATGGAAAACTGGGCTAAGGGCATTAAAAGGTGCATTTGGGGGTATTTTATGCTTTCCTAGCACAAAATACTTTTGGCAAAATACTGCCGGTATCAGACCTAAGCTTCTGGCTCTGGAGGTGCCAAGGATTCTGATTGTGGTCAGAGTGGCTGTGGGTTGGGTGTGGAACTCCCAGCCACTCTGACCTCACTCTCACTCCAAAAGGGAAGCAGTTGGTCTGTTCTGATTATCAGCAAGACTTTTGGTTGTGCCATATACCTCTTTTCTAACTAAAGAGCATCTAGGTACAGCCACTGTGTTGGCAGGACAGCTTAAAATGAGTATTCCAAATATTACCCTTGGGACAGAACACTGGCTACTGGAGAAATAATAGCTCCTCTCCAATTTCACAGGAGTGTGTTCAGTCACAGCCACTCTGTGTTTAGACCTGGTAATATCCTCCCTGAAGACAAGAGCTGTGTGTGCTTTTGGTTTGGACTTTCTTTTTGAGGCCAAAAGGTGAGGAGGACTTTAGTTTTAGGTTTGTAGAGACTGTCCTTCTGGTTTTGAATAGGCAGGATCATTGTCTGTCTTGGTGATTACTTGGAGGTCATCTCTGAGTCCCTCGGGCAGTAGGTAGATAAATGAGCTTCATTGCTTGATGTGGAGACTGTGTTTTGATCTGGACTTAGTGAAGTGGGCTCCGGTGCAGTCATTTGTACCTAAAAATTTGCCGATCTAAGGTGGAGGAGTATAGGAAATCCTAAAGGCTGTTTGGGGATGCTCAGACTGTGTGAAAGGCAACGTGGAATTTCCCTTCCAAATGAATGAAGATATTTTCTCTAATTTTAAAATACAGCTTGTAGACCAGTTGGCTTTCTTGACTCCCCGTGATCGGGAAGGAGACAGCTGGCCAGAAGTGCTGCTCTCCCTGGAGGTCACTGGTGGACACCACACTCACAGGTGTGTTTGTGGCCTGCTTGTAAACACACCAGGGTATTTGTGATCTTGTTTATTTGAGTGGTGGTAGGAATTAACTGGACAGGCACAAGTAAGTGCTGATAGATTTAATTTGCAAAAAGTTACCAACTAATATGCACCTTCTACTTTCCACACCCTTTCCACCAAAAATTGTATTACCCCAATGTTTCAGTTCTGATATTCATAGTGCTACATCAAGCCAAACTTAATTATTGAAGGGATTCGCCTGCCTCTGTGTGGTTTGACCTTGAATGACAGCTGTGACAGTGGTAAAGGAAAATAAAGCACAAAGCTTACAACTAGGACAGAGTTCTGGACAGAGACTAGAATGGACAGAGTTCTGGATAGAGACTGGAATGATGGAAAAAAATGTAACAGTGAAGAATGCACCAGTGGTTTCCCCAGCCTAGGCTTTCATCAGCACCAGACCAGGACAGAAGCAGGACCATTCTATCCTCATTAACTGGCAGGGAAGGTGGGAAATAGTGTGGTCTTTGAGTTGTTTGCTCTTTGGGACTGTCAGGTCCTTGGGGATGCACGTGGTGGAGAGACAGGAATAGTTCAGCATTCTGCTTTGCGGGAATTTAAATCAGCTTACCCTTCGGGCAGCCTCTTTCAGCCTTTTAGGACAAAACACATTGTATTATTTAAAGGCAAAAAGTGCTCTATTTCTCTTGATGGCAGTACTGAGTAAAATCAGGTCAGATGACTGGCCAAGCTGGGCTAGATTGAAATGGGTTCTTCTTTCCTGCAAAGTCTTGGGTTTGCTCTCCTGCAAACTGCCTGATTGTGGCTGTCAGGTAAGTAGTGCAGTTTGACACTTTGTTTGGCACTTGTGTGCACTGTTGTGTATTTGTATCGTACATGAAGAACACACTGAAGCAACAGAACAGGGAGGAGTTCCTCCTACGTGGGGTCTCTGCTATGTCGGCTCAGGAGTTTGCAGCCTGTGGGTGCTTGAGGGGCAATATCAGAGATTTTTTGCCTTTAGGTCTCTATAAATGAAGGATTAGAATTTCCTGAAATATACCACTGCAAATGGCATGGCTTAAATAAAATTATTTTATACGTGGCAAAAATTGAAATGGAGTAGTGGGTGAGTGATATTTGAGCAAAACTGAGCAAAATATTTTGAGTTCTCATACAGCCAAACTGAAAAGATGATTTTGTGGCCTTTTAACCTTTGCTGGACTAAACTAAATGTAATCAGAAATACTGATATTTCTTCAGTATTTTTTAAATTGTTTTTGATCAAGTACTTTCTACTTTTTTTTTTTTTTACAGAAAACTTCTGTGTGAACCTCTGTCTATGTTGCCTGTTTGTAAATGGGGACAAAAAAATTAGATATTGATGTCTTGGAGCTTTTATCTTGCTTTTAGGGGAGATTGGGGCTATTGTTCTGAAAAGTAAAAAACACAGACCAACTTTTAAAGATACAAAATTGAAGATGAGAATGGTAGAAATAAGGCAATAGAAAATACAGCTTCTTGTCGAAGCTGCCTCTGGTTATTGCTATAACTACTGAGGAAAGGCAAGGATGTTACAGAAACACAAGTTCCAGTAAAGTTCCAAATTGCAACCCGTGTGGCAAATAAGAAACCCATGATAATGATAACAAACTAAGAGCCTTTATTAGAGTCTGTTTTGATAAGTTTGTTTCCAAACTTCTTTTGCTTGCCTAGACAATTTTATGAAATGGGCAGATTTGAAGTGTTGGACAGAAATTTTTCTAGCAAACTGCTAAGTTTCTTGTCATAAGAAATACAAATTGTACAAGACAGCAGACAGATAAGCTGAGGAAACAGGGAAGATTAATATCCTTGAAATTGCACAGCAATTTTAATTAAAGTTTCAATTTTAAAATACAGCAAAGAGAAATTATAATCCATTTTGAACAATTGGTAGCTAAAAGCATAACTAAATATTTAATTTTGTCATTGCAGTCTTTGATTGAACAAAGTTCTGAGGGGAAAAAAGATCTTCAAGTACCATTTGTCTGAGTTCAGAAGTGCTCGCTGACTGAAAGGAGTTATTCAGGAATTAAAAATACCAATTAGTGAAAGATAAGCTTTAAATAGTCCTCTTGATTTATCACTACATTCTCCTAAGCCACCTTTCTACTCAGAAACATCATTACAACAACCAGACTAAGCTTGCAATGATTTGTTTTACCTTTCTTGAGTGTCCCTTGAAGGACTGCATGGGAAGTGCTACACGCCCATAAAAGATGTTTGTCTCTGTATTAATAGTTATGCTGTAGGCAGTGTGTAAATGAGATGTTCAAGAGCTTGCAGTTTTGTTCATGGACTTTTACCTGCCCAAGTGTTCATACATTGAAAATGGCTTCCTGTAAAGTCATTTATGGGCACAGCTCCCAGCTGGAAAATGCTGTTTGTTTAATGTAACTGTATTCTAAAGCCTGTCTTTCTGCCCATACTATGCAGGAAATGGCAGTGACATTTTCCTTTTTAGTCCTAAATTGTTTTAACTGAGTTAACCAGACCTTCTGACACACACCAGCTAAGGAAGGCAGGAAAGCCAAAGGGATCCGAGCTTTGTCCAGTGTTAGGAGGGGAAGGCTGAGGGAATGTGGTCTTAGTGCTCCTGTCAGAGAAGATGGAGCCAGGGTCTTCTTGGAGGGACAGGGGTAGGATGTGGGGGAGCAGGCATGTGTTGCAGCAAGGAAGTGGACAATAAAACATTCCCAGATGTGGTGGTCAAACACTGCAATAGAGGCCCAGAGAGGCTGTGGGACCTTCACCCTTGGAGACTGTCAGTACTTACCTGAACCAGATCTGCTTTGAGCTGGGGATTGGCAACAGAGACCCACAGAGGTCCCCTTCAACCTAAATTACTCTTATCAGACAATTTCCCTGTGTTAACTTTATTGAAGATGCAATTTAGCTTTAGCAATACAGTATCTTGTCAGATGTCCAAGTGTCAGTGACCGAGAATTAAAGAGCTCCTTGGCAGTATCACTGACAAACATGGTGTAGGTATATTCAAACTGCTCTGAGATGTTTCTTGGGTAACTTATCTCATTTGGAAGCATAATCTTGAGGTTTAAAATAGTAAAGATGGTCATAGGTTACTTACCATTGATGGAAAGAACATGGCTACTCAGAGGCTGAAAAAAGAGGAGGAATGGAAAAAGCAAGCTGAAACTTCATACTTGAAATAGTAGTGAAATAAGAAATGCTGAAGTAATCACTTGACTGAAACAGTTTCCTAAGTATGTTGCAGAATGCCCATGGTCCTGTAAAAGATGAAAGTCAGAGCCAGCACAGGTAGGAAATGTACTTTCATGTCAGGCTTTCTAGCTTATGGTAAAAATCTCATGAGAAGAATTGGAGTTTTCCTCCAGTAAGTATTAAGTATTTGTCAGTATTATTTCTACCTTCAATTAAGTTAATGTTTTTATGTGCTTCATTTAATAACATATTACCCAAGTGAATCATTTGAAGAATTCTTTAGTGAAATATAGAAATAGTTTTCATGTAACATCAGCAGGTTAACATCCTACTTTGATGTATTACTCCGTACTTAATATCCCAGCTTGGGTTTTGTTGATGTATTTGCTCCAAAGTTGAAGCAATTGAGAACACCAAATGGTATGACTGTGCATTCCATCTCATTACCAACTTAATGCAACAGCAGTCAAGCACCTCGTTATTGTATAACCCAATTTTTGCAGAGGGCAGAAATGATGGGTAAAATTTGCATTTTGGCTCCGGAGCACAAGGAGTGTCATCCATCATTCATTGGCTCAGATCTGAACTGCTGTAATGTTTGTAACTGGCAGAGAGTGACTCTGACTGGAACAGCAAAATGCTTTGAAAAGGGCATATCTTTTACAATATTTTAGAGCCTTTTAGTACATCTTTTCCATAGGTATCCAAGGCTGCATTTGGTACCACAGTTATAAAGCAGCATTTAAAGATCTGTCACTGAGATTCTGATGTACATGCATTGAATGGACTGATTTGTGAGGACATACATTTACTATAACCCATGTTCTCTGTTATTAATTTTGGGTGTTTTTTGTTGGCTCTTTTCCTCTCCAAGCACCTTTACCTATGGGGGCTGCTGACACTAGAGAAGAAAATAAAAAACAAGTGTTCTGCTTCTCTCTGTTAAGAGGGACAAAAAATGAAGGTCTTGGATTCCATACTCATGAAGGCCTTTCAAATCTCTTAATTCTGGAGTTAACTTACTCTTAAATACACTGAAACATGTTCATGCATTAGACCAGTAGTTACATGAATTTATGACTTTATAATTTTTTAAAGTTATGAAAAAATATCTATGACTATTGGATCTACTTGCACTGGATCCAGAACAAGACACAGATAAACACACAGTACATATTAATTGCCTTGTGTGGCTGAAGTGTTCAGAGACCAGTTTGAGTATCATCTGTTGGTACAGTTGTGTTTTGGTTATTGTCAACATGATATTCCTAATTCTAAAAATACGTAGGTGTAGAGGAGCCTGATGACTATCCTTTTAGAGTTAAAATCCAGATACAAATATTTGAACAAGGAAGACATTGCTCTGTACTCTGAGCAATGAATGATCAGGTTTCAGCACATTTTGCATTTTCTTTAGTTCTTGGCAGCTCTCATGGAATACTTGGAACCCAGTTCTGTTATCACCACTCCTTTTTGGCATTGTGGGTTATCTACTGAGGCTTCTGCTCTTCTGTGCCTTTGGAAATACTGATCTCTCCACAAGCATAAGGAGTTTTACCAGGCATGTTTTGATATGCCTGTCTGCTGGTGGTGAGGCCAAAAACATGACAGTACAAGTTCTTGTTGGTCAAGTGCAGGGCATGTAGCTGGTGGGGAGGGAAAGTCAGGCACCACCTGATGTTGTAGTTTGACTTCACACCTTTGTTTTCTTCTCCGTATCACTTTTGAGTGAAGCCCTGACAGCTCTTTTATTTAGTCTTATAAACCTCGCAACTGTGTTGCTATTTCAAACAAGCTGACAACCTGGATATCTGCCTGCGTGAGGCTCAGGTGAAATGCTTGTTTTCTCTCTTCCTGAGCTTCACTTCTGCTGCTGGGATTTATCCTTTGGGCATCTTCCGAGCTCTTCTACCACGATGCAGAGTGGCCTGTTACATCATGGTGACCCTGCTTTGCCATTCCTTATCTCCCTGTGGCTTTGCAATTGTCTCTCACTAAGCAGTGTAAGAGAGTTGATAAATTGCTGTTTGGAGAGGAGAGGGCAGGTGAGGGAGGGGATTTACAGTTTCACAGGTTTGGAGAGAAAGCCTTGGAATGCATTTACACTTTCAATTCGTACAGAACTGTGCCTTAGATAATGTGACCAGAGTGATTGCATTTGTGAAGTGGAGCAATCTGGCTGGGACTTCAATACCAGCCTCTTCTGTCTCTTCTCCCTTGAGTGCCATCACTGCTGGCTTATTGGCACAGCTTTCTCTCTGTCAGTGGGTGGTTCATGGACTTTGTTGCACTTGGTATAAATTTGTCCTTTAAAGGCAGATGAATTTGGTGAAGCCCTGTGCAACATGTGCCCAAATCCTGCGGTACTGCTTGCCTAGTGTGAGCTTCACAAAATGTTCTCCTACCAGGCACTGATGTCGAGATCAGCAGGCATTATGATGGTTTTGTGTGTGACAGTTGTCAGTAGGACTTCCATCCATACTGATGATGTGAGTCCATTATTTTGTGTGCGTTCTTTTAGGAACTGAGAACCCTTCCTTCTACCTCCAAACTCTGTAACAACTAGCAGAGCTGAAGTGTTTGTTTTACCCTTTTGTTGTCAGTATATGCTAACAGAGAGTGATGAGGACTTGCAGATTTCACAAGGAAGACCAAAGTCTTGTGTATACTCATAGGTTCCTTTTAGAAATGCTGAGAGGCAACCTTGTGTTAGAAGTTTTCTAAAAGACATCCCAAGGATTTTGCTTCTCATCTGTATAGGTTGTTGACAAGAAAGTTATTTCTCATATCCCAAGATTTCCTGAGGGAGAGAAACACTTGAAAATTCTTGCTGGCTTGGATTTCTAGAGCTTGTTTTCAAAAATAATGTTTAGCCAAAGCCTTGGCACTGTGTCAGAAGGAAGTAGCTCTACTATAACATTGCTGACAAAGCTCTGTTGCTTCCAGGGCCCAGGTTAGGATCTGTGTGAGGCTGCGCCGTGTCCTGCCGCATTAGGACCCGTCTGTGGTAGCTCAGTAGAGCCCAGATCCTGGGGAGCATGGACATGCTAGCAGAGGAATGGCGCGACACTGGCACCAGCGGTGCAGTTGGCACTGGTAGGACCTTTTGCTGACAGCATGCTGCAATTCTTGTATGAATCAATTTGATACTAAAAATAGCCAATGACCTCTTTGGAGGCTGAATCTGTCACGGTGTGGGGGTGCTATGATCGCTAAACACTCCACACTGGGACTAGGATATAGCTTCATAGAGGAAAGTCAGACTAAGCTAGTAGAAATGAATCTAGGAATGAAACTAACACTTCATATAATTATAATTTGGCTGGCAGAGCTGCTGCTCCTTTAGCATTTTCTGGTGCCTGTAGCTGGAGCCGCAACATGATCATATCCCTTGCCAGTTTAGCTGAGACAGTGGCAATATGTGCTTGGCCTAAGTCTTATGGGTGACTCTTCAAACATTTGATCAAGGATCATGAAAAGTAAATGGAAGTAGGGAAATGACAAGAAGGTGAGAAAGGCTCATGCTCTAATTTAAACTAGTGGTACAAACCCCATCTGTTGTCCCAAACCTCTGTTGCAAGGGAAGTGAACTCATGACTGGCTCCAGTCAGCAGGCAAAGCAGTTCATGACACAGCAGTCCTCTGAGGGTGAGCAGGCTGGTCCTTGTTTGTCAGAGTCCTGGGAAGCTGTAGGAGTGCTGGTTGTTGCTGAGAAAGGGATCAAGCATGCTGGGGGAGTGACTGAACAGAGAGAGGAACTGCTTGTGGCACTGTGTGTTGCTCCCTTTCTTCTGCCCCTGTCCTACCTGACAGAGCCACTTGACTTTAGAGCTCTGTCCCAGTTTTGGGCTCATCATGGCCCCAAGAACACCCCAGTGTAGTAGACAAATTCAGTTTTTCTCACAGTGCTAAGAAGCCCTGAGCCAACCTGTAGCAAGTATACCTTCTGGTTGTATTGCAAATGCAAGAACTAAAAAGTAAATGAGAAGTTCTTCCTCACTGCTGTTTTTGATGTGCCTATTTTAGGATTAGCAGCAGGAAGCAGCTTCTCTTGTAGAATCATTTTTATGCTGCAGGAAAAGCCGTTATAGCCATCTGTTGAGGAAAATTAGCAGTTTGCCATATGTTACATCTGTACATGGATAAACTCTTCCAAGCATTACATGTGTTTATTCACATACTTGGGTGTAATTGAGTGTAACTGAGGAATACAACGTGCTGCTTCATTACCAAGTAACAAGCAATAGAACAAGAGGAAACGTCCTCAAGTTGCACTAGAGGAGGTTTAGATTAGATATTAGGAAAAAATTATTCACTGAAACAGTTGTCAAGCACTGTAACAGGCTTCCCAGGGAAGTGGTTGATTCAGCATCCCTGGAGGTATTTAAAAGATGTGTGGATGTGGTGCTTAGGGACATGGCTTAGTGGTGGACTTGGCAGTGCTGGGTTAATGGCTGGACTCAGTGATTGTAGGGGTCTTCTCAACCTAAACAATTCTGTGATTCTCCTCTAGCTGACTGCAAGATGGATAAATTGTAATTTCAAATGTATTTTGTGTATATGTAGATGATAATGTAAAGATTAATGTAGTAGACTATAAATCTTTCTTGTTGTTTAGAGTTGGCTAATGATTTCAAGAATTATTTGCCTCAGATGTCTTCTGAAGGCCCTCAGTTGATAGCAGAATTGTGACAGCTACACCTTGGAACGATAGGATTATTTAATTTTGTTCCAGGCTTCTCTTTCTCTGAAGAATAGTGAAATAGCCAATTATTTAAGATGTTCGGATAAGTAACTATATTGTGAAGCTTCAGTTCTTCTTGTGACACTTTTATCTTCCCTCCAATACCTAATTGGGAGGACTGATTTAAAAAAAGGCAGAAAACACATATCCTTGGAGTGAATAAACTTCTCTTCCTTTGTTTCATATGATATATTCACTAAGTACAAGCAGCAAACAAAAATGGCAAACATAGGAAAATTGTAATGGCTTGTAGTGATAAGCACTCAAATAAGTATCTCATGGTAGTAGCTTTGAAGTTGTTGATTAGAGAGAGAGAGAGATTCAATTACATTTCTGTGATTTACTTGGCTCACAAGTCGCTTATACTCACAAACCATGCATGGCTTGCATATAATAGGTGTGGGGTTTTTGTGTGTGTGAAACTCCTCAGCGTGGTGTTTGAAGTGCATTCAGTGGCCCTGAGCTTTCCCATGTATCAGTCCCTAATCCCTGTGCCTACAGCTGCCTGTGCTCCAGTGTCATCCCCACAGCAATACACCAGCTCCTGACACCCAATAGCCGAACCAGGAGGCAAATAATTTACTTACTTGGCTGCCTGAATTTTACTGGGGCTGCATTTTATTCAGTCCTGCTCATAAATCATCAGCTCAGGGAGTCATGCTGTAGGACAGTCTGAAGTTTGTGTGCATTTCTTCCTCTTGCTTTTAAAATACATTTTTGACTTTTATAATGGTGAGAAAGGGCTGTAGAACATCAGTACTAAAAGCTTTGCAAATAAAAATGAAATTAAGAATGAAGCCACTTTCATTAATGTTTTCTGAGATAAAATAGGTCATTTTCATGATTTGGAAGAGGAACACTGGGACTCTTTAATGTTTTTACTTGACAGTATTGAGTTGTAAGTGAAGGATTTGGACAGGCATATTTAAGGAAACAAGACTGTGGATAAGAGGACAGTGGTGGGGCTGATTGTTACTGTGTATCACCTTATAGATCAGTCAGTCTATTTTCTCTCTGGCTTCTACACTGTTCCAAACAAAATACATTATGATATCCTATTAAGAGCCCACCCTGTCTTAGATGTCATTTTATAAACAGGGCAAAATGCACACCCTCTGTAAGCAGCCTGTAAAACAGCCTTGCTGTGGGAGATGCAGACTCCTTGTGACTGGTACAAAGCCACTGAATGTAAATAAAGCACAATTTGGTTAATTCTGGGGGGAAATCTCTGCTGCTTTTCCAGTAATAAAGATTGATACTGCTTTCTAGTAGAGGTGTTGTCTGCATTTATCTCTAGCAAGGTTGTTTTGATTTTGTGTTTGCTCAGTTTCCCGTCTTTTGCATTAATTAATTTTTGATTTCTCTTCTCCTGTATATTACAGCATTGTAAGCAGGAAGACAGTGGGAACTCTGTGGAGTAAGAGGTGACTGATGGCATTAGCTACATACAAAAGGAGCAAGGGAGAACCTTAGATTTGCACTTGTAGCAGAGGATTATAGAATATATGTGTTTTAGTGACTGACTCTTCCAGGTGCTCTGCACTGCATTGAGTCTGACCCCGGTGGGGACCACCCAGAGCATCCAGAGCTCGCCACTTGCAGCATTTCCCAGTGCTCCAGTTCTCGTGGGGGTTTCCCTCTCTTAACTGAAATAGGGTTACTCGTATAGGTGCAGCACACTTTAGTACAGTGTTTTGTCATACATTAGATGTCTCAATTTCTTTCCAATGACTCTCCCTTCTCCTGTGTTAATTGAACCAGCTGGTTCTGTGGTAATGAGTCCCTTTGAACTGTCAGTGTGTGTATATTTCCATTTACACTGCTGGCACTTCGTTCTGAACCTTCTCCCCTTCTGTCCAAATAGATTACCTGCATTATCAGATCTGTCTCCTTGTTCACAATAGCACTGCTGTGGAGTCTCCAGATCCTCCTTCCTTATAAACTTTATTGCTAATTTTGCAAAGGCCTTTATCATTTGGTAGGTCTAACTTTAAATAAATCCTCATTAATTTTTTTATGAATCAGAGAATCAAAGGGAAGGAGGAAAAATTGTATTTTTTAATTGCACAAACTATCCTGTGGAAGAGTCTAACCTATTGACTTCTCATACACAACATTTTGTACTAATTTTGGCAGCTGGAATTTTGTCTGTATTATCTCTGACCATTTAAACTTCGTTATAATAATGTTGACAAGAATAATTTTTTAATGCCAGTAGGAGGAGGGTGTTGTGCAGTGATTAAAGACATGGCTGATAATATTAGTGGTCATAGGTAAGTAATTGAATGACTACATTTTAAGATAGCACTGATTGTTCATGAGAAGTAGGTTTCCAGACATGCCCAGAGAAAGGCCAATGCAACGACCACAGCAGCAACAAAGACATAAGGGAAAAATCAGTTCATAGAGAGGTTGATCTAACAATGTAACAGGGGTTACAGGAGACCTCATGCCATGGAAAGGTTATAGTGAAAAAGGTGTTCACAGAGGAAATGCGGGTAATGAACATCATCTTCTGTGGCTGATCACTGGTTTCCAATCACACATTTTTTAATAAAGATAGGTGTGCTTTCCATCTGGGCTGTCTATCTGCTATCCATCACTGGGCTCTCTCCTCAGACCTTGGCAAGCCAGGTAGCTTACTGAGCTCCTGACTGAGCACATGGAATATCAATTTAAACAACTTGCTGAATCAGGACCTGCTGATGAATTCCCATCTTTCCTCATTTGCACAGAGCTCATTTACCAGCCACATAGCTGAGTGAGAAGGAATGGGTTTGCTTTTCACAGCCAAGGAAGCCTCGATGCCAACAACTGATAGAGTAGTTCCTTGAGACTGGGAATTCCCAATCACATAAAGTTTCTTAAACAAAAATAATTGCTCACCTCAGTTAGTGTCTTTCCTTGAAGGGGCCCATGACCTACATTCTACTGGAGCTGAACACGTAATTAAACAGGAAGTTTTTAAAACTCTTCTGCCTGAACATCCAACATCATTTCAGCCTTTTCTGTAAATCTCCCTGCACGTTGTGTAACTTGATCTCATATCATAGTGGGAGACAGGATAGAAGCACATAAAATCTTCAGGGCCTGAGAAATGCACATCTGAAGCCAATTAGTAAGTTCAATGAAGTTTGGGTCAGGCCCCAAAAGACAGTTCTGAAGCACTTGAATCCTCTCTGCCTGATGATTCTTTTTGGTTACTGTGTTTCCAAATGATAAAATACACTGGGAGAAAACAGGATTGCTTGGGGCACTGTATTACTCAACCACCCACTTTATTGAAATCAATGGGTTATTTTCTCACTGACTTCTGTAGATCTCAGATCAGACCCTGTAAAAACTTCAGTATACTCTCAAAATGTCATTTTGTTTATTCAGATTCTGTTTGTCACTTAAAGCTAGTGATTTCACCTAAAAATGAACATGACTATTTAGATTTTGATTCTGAGTTTCAACATAAATCAAGAATGTAGGACAGAACTTGGGGAAGAAGATTTCCTAGGGCTACAAGGATCACGATTCTTAGTAACATAGAGGAGTATTTTTCCATCTCCTTCAAGCTGTTTTCCAGAAGAAGCTGGTAGTCTGAGTTTTATGAATTTTAAGCTGCTAACTGTAGATTTGGTTTTCATACTTACTTTTGTTGGACTTTAAACCTTGAAGATAGAGAAACTGTAGGTACAAAGCTTTCTGTCTAGAGAGTTGCGCTGCTCGTGTGTTTTTAATGCTAAATGTCTCTCACATATATAATTTAGAGGTATAAGTAGGTGGGGAGCAGCTGGTGCCACAACATCCAGTGCTTTTAGGTCTGCCCTCTTTTGAGTGCACTTATTCTCATCTCTTACTTATTTCATGTAATCCTAGCATTAGTGTTTCCCACCTCCTGCACGTACAGTAAACACCCCCTACCTTTGCAGGAGCAGAGCCTTGCTCTTTGATTTTGCAGGAGCAGACAGATGCTATTGGCTCGTTGGGTCCCAGTAAAACCAGTGGCTCAGACACAGCTCTCAACACACAGTGATGGGAAACCTGCAGCCCCCTGAATTCACTGGCGTGTACTTTGGGCTGGAGTGCTGGTTTCTAAGTAACCAGACCCCTTTCTAAATGCAGAGCACACTGGTTACTGCTTTTAATCTCAGCATCTTTCTCATTTGCCACTGCTTTATTACCTGAACCAAAGGTGAAGCTGAGTGTGTGTGTTTCCCTGCCTCTTTGCAAGGTGCTGTAGAGAAGCAATCTCTTTTTCCTTCATTCAGGCATCTTGCAGAGAAGTCTTTTGCACATTATGTCTGTAGGAGAGCAAAATGACAGGGTGGGCAGAGGAGAAAACTTGATATCTGAATTCAGACGGCATGTTAGATTTATTTCATGGTGACTCTAAAGAGCCTGGTTATGAGTTTGCTGTGAGGTTCTTGAAAGCCCTGTGTGGATCACCATCTTGTAACAAAGCCCATCTGACTGAGATGAATTTGAGTCTCTTAGATCTCAGAGAGAGGCATGTGCTGTTTGTACTGCACATCATGGAGATCCTTACTTTTGTAGGCACCAGAGGACTGAACATTTTTAAGCCGTTTAATCCCCCTGAATGGAGAAAGACGTAGCTGTCAAATGTGTAATACTGATTTTCAGTGTAATCCAATTATGTAAGCAGGCACAATCGTTTGGACTTGTGTGCTGATCATTGAATAGTAGTCAAGAACATGTTGCAGAGGCAATCTATACACTAAAAAGTTTATAATTGGATTGTTATATGCTCAGTCAGAGTAGTAGAGGCTGGAAAGGACCTCTGCACATCATCTATTCTAAGCCTCTGGGTATAGTAGGTTGCTCAGGGCCATGTCCAGAGAAGTTTCAGATATCTCTAAGGATGGAGGCTCCACAAGTTTTCTGAAAAGCTTGTTCCATTGTCCAACCAACCTTACAGTAACAAGTTTCCTTTTCCTTAATTGGAATTTCTTGTATTTCAGTTTGTGGCAATTGCCTCTTTTCTTATCACTGGGCACCACGGAGAGGAATATGGCTTCATGTTCTTTCTTTCCCATCTCATCAGGAATTTATACACATCAGTAAGATCAATTTGAGCCATGAATCTCTTTAAAATTGTCAGAAAGAGCACATTAATTTCCAATGAGTGAGTTCTAAGTATGCCAGATGTAGAACATTTTTGGGAGAGTGGCGACAAAGACCTGTCTTCAACTTCCTCACATTTTTTTGTATTCCATACATGCCTTTTTATTTGTTTGTTTGTTTGGGTAACCTAGTAGGTGTTTTGATTTCAGCACAGTGCACTTTAAGTTTTTTCCTGGTTGGTCCTGCCTTTTTCCTTGCTGTTTCCCCATGGGGAGGTGAAGCCAGAAGGCCTTGCCAGATGGTTTTGCCTCCCCATTCCATCCAGTCTAGCATCAGCCAGTAAGGTGTGGGAAGAACATGTTCCAGTGTTTTCCTCTTTTCCAGAGGAGATGAGAGAGAATATATGCAGTAACAAACTGAAAACTTTAGTGATGTGTCATCTATGGCTTTATTGGCTACCTTTGGTATCTACGCAATTCTTTCCTCTCACGGATCCAGCTCTCATTCAGTGAACGCTGAAGCCATGTGGACATTGAAGGAATAATGAGGTTCTAATGAGCTGAAAAAGGACGAGTTTGTAGCAGAGAAAATAAGCAATTTTGTCCTCCATCAATAATGTACGTGGTTAATTGACGAAAAACTTCTTATGCCATCTAACTTGTCTATGTTTGCATAAAATAACACCTTTTTTAGCCACTTGCAGGAGGCTCAAAACCTATTTTGCAGGCCCCCAGCTTCCTGGTAACATGACATCAGCACAACAGCCTGAGCTGGTGATTATATTAAAAGAATATAATGAGACAAAAGAATGAGACAAAAGAATAAGACTGTGGCTTGATCTTTTCCATTGATAAATTTAGAACTTCTAAAAGCTGAAGTAATAGTTGTAATGATAAAAAGAAATATAATTTTATACTTACCTGCTGTTCAAAAAACCAGTGTATAATTATTGTAGGAGGAAGAAAAATACATCTCTCCCCCTCACTCTGCTACTTTTTCCTCTTCTCTTCAGTGTTGAAATCATCCAGTTTAATTAAATCACCAACCTATTTTTGCACAAAGGATGACATTTTATTAATGATGTATGATGTGCATGAGACAGAATTAACCCAATTTTCAAATGGATTTCAATTTGGAAAGGGCAACATATAAAAATGTCTTGTAAACGTGTGGGATGAGCTCGTTGAGCAGCTTTCTGAAGGAGATGGGATTATAAAATGATGAATAATTAGACAACAGTCTCTCTCCCCCCCTCAGTTTCTAGCAGTCTTTTTGTAATCCTAGTTGATGGAAACTTAGGCTCCTGACATCATATATCTGGGATATATTAGGAATAGAATGGGAAAAACAGACCTGTGATGATCACTAGTAAAATATATAGAAATACATTTAAGTTTATAAGCACACAAAACCTTCTCTGGAATAGCAGTAGCATTCAGTGGGTTTGTCAGAGTTACCACCACCTTAATCTGGTCTCTTTTTTGGGGGGAGGGGAAAAAAAAAGGCAACAGAAAGAAGCAAACCAGTCTCTCCAAGCATTGTTTTGAATCATCACTTTTGGTCACACTTTTTCCAGTCAGTTCTTGTCATGCACAGTTGAGGTACCAAGTTTCAGGTCCCTCTTGTATGCCCGTCGTTGCTTCCCGGATTGTCATTGTATCAGAGTAGTTCCAATCAGTCTGGAGCTCAATTGCCTCTCTTGCCATTGCTTCCAAGTTAGAACTACTATCTTGCCATCACTGAAGTGAATTGGCCCAGCACAGAACATTGTTCCTACTCTGTAAAGACTTGGAGGTTTGAGCAGTGCTTGTCTATTTCCAGTGTCAGGATTCTTAGCTACAAATGCATGAGAAGCTAAACTAGGATATAAGAATACAGTGTGGAGAAGTTGAGATTGCTCTTTGGGCTTTATAACATAGCCCAATATCGTTACCACTTTCATATTTTGTTTAGTTTTGCCTTTTTTCTTACTCATGTTTCTTTCCTAACACTAAATCCAAGGTAGGTAGTTCAGGTGACAATATTTACAAGTACCTGAGAAGAGCTGAAGGAGACTCTCTTGATCTTAAGATTTCAAGCACTGTGGTTGTGTGGCTCACATTTCAAGCCTGTTTTACCATAGGGCAATATGCCTGTAGAGCTCAAGAGGGAGAGTGGAGTCCATGCACACTCACTTCCCTTAAAAACATATCAAACCCAGCAGGCTGGAGTGCTCACAGCAGGTAAATGGTCATACAGGAAGTTGTTGTAGAGATTTGAATAACTGGAAGAATCGTAAATAGTTAATAAGCTTTTCTGTCATCTGCAAGGGGAGCAGGTCATCGACTCATCCTACATTCCTGAAGTTTCTCTGTATATATTAGAGGTCCACATTGTATTGCCAACTCCTCTTACTCTGAATTGAGATATACCTTTCTAATTTTGCCTTTTTTAATTCATAGGAAAGCTATATAGGTGTGGGTTTGTGGGTTTGGGGTTTATTTTTAACTTGACATTGTTGGGGAAAGAAAACTTCTCTTTCTTTTCCATAGCTCCAAAATTTACCTTCGGTTGAAACAGCTCTCAAAAATCATTAACCTCTGAGATGTGTTGTGGAAGAGGCAGTTGGAAAAGATTGAAACAGACCACAAAAATATTTCCTTGGTAAACTGGCAAGACAATCTGCCCTCTAGAAGTGAGATTAATTTTTAGCAGCTCTCAGGTATGGGGTAAGGTGGTGAAGGCACTGATCCTTGGATCAGGAGACAATACTGATCCTCGTATTAGGAGACAAATTCTTGGGAGTGAGGCTGTAAATTTTCAAACAAATGAGCAAATTATAGTGTTCCCATATTCTTTATTGATGCAATAATAGAGTGATTTTTGTTAAGCTCTGTGTTAAAATGTTTTTGTTGCTTCTGATGAGAGTAGAAGCTTGAGCTACAAGTTTGGTGATGATGTTCCTTATGAAGTAAGGGCCAGAGGTCCCCGCTATTCCAACCACCTGTGTTGATGGCACTGAGATTCCTGACCCAAAAGGGAAGACACTGTGTAACAAGCAGCTTTGCCAGCATAAATATCCTGCCCTTCTGCTTAGAACATCAGTGTGTACTTGCTTAGGAAAGGAGGGAGGTAATCTTCGTGTGGAAAGTGAAATGTATTTTGGAATTTAAGGTTGTTATCAAAGGGACCTTCTATGGCATTTACACCAGAAGTTTTTCTAAGGACATACTTGTTAGATGGAATACAGATATATAAAAGCAGATTGGAGGAGTGCTGGACAAATTTAATTTAGCCTGTTCAGGTGTTATCAGGAGAAATTTGGAATTCCCATCCTGGCTCTCTATCCTTTGGCCTGGGGAAGTGTGGCTCTGTAACCAGGAACAGAACTGGAAGTCGAGGTCACAGTTCTGAACTTGACTTATTTATAAACATACAAGATTATTATTTCTTTTTTCTGTAGGCATTCTTTTGATTTTATTTTTTTTCCTTCTTGCTGTGTCTGTCATTCAAAGTTAGAGTCTGGCAGAACTTTGTGCTGGCTTCTGGGAGGGAGGGAAGGGCTGTACTGTGTATGTGCACCATTCTTAATAGACCTTTTCTCTCTTTCAGAACAAGGAATGAAGAAAATGAGCAACATCTATGAATCAGCAGCCAATACCCTGGGAATTTTTAACAGCCCATGCCTGACTAAGGTGGAATTGCGAGTTGCATGCAAAGGCATCTCTGACAGGGATGCCCTCTCCAAACCAGACCCGTGTGTCATCCTTAAAATGCAGTCCCATGGCCAGTGGTTTGAGGTGAGTGATTAATGAAATACAGATGGTTCTTCTGAGGCTTTAGCATGGCATAGACAAACTGAGGCAAATTTCAGATAGCAAGAGCAATAAAAGGAAAAATAAATTTGAAGCCTGTGGCATAATCTTGTAAGAGTGAGGGGAGATTTTCCATTAACCCTAAACCACTTTGAATCAGAAAGTTTGATCTTCTCTTTGGAGTCGAGATTAAAAACAGAGATGAATAAAAGTGAAACATCATAAAACTTTTCCCTTTAGGCCTCTTGTTCCATAAAAGCTGTATAATAGCAGGGATAACTATAATGACCATCAGGAATTACAATAGAAAGAAAAAAATGCTGAGGAAGAAAGGAGTATTTCTTACTAGTTGGCAAGGAATTTGGGACAGAGTAGCTTGATTTGCAAAGTTTGAGCATTAGAGTTGGATTCATAGTTGAAGTTAGTAAAACCAATGTGTTTGCTGTATCAATTGCCTTGTATTGCAGATTGCATGTTTGATTAAAATCCTGCTTTATGTTACTTTACCTGATCTTGGAAATAATTTCACTGATAGCTGCAAATAGGATGTCTTAGAGAAACTGAAGTTGTAAATAAAGAATATTAGAATGTAATATATTATTTTTAATGACATCTTTTTGGTTATTTTACTTAAAAGTTATACTTGAGTGTTTGTGGTTAGTCATGCTAAAAGGTGTGACTTTAAAAGTCTCTAACTCTCTGAAGGGAAGTTGTAGCCAGATGGGGGTTGGTCTCTTCTCCCAGGCACTCAGCAATAGGACAAGGGGGCACGGGCTCAAGCTCTACCAGGGGAAATTTAAGTTGGAGATCAGAAAAAAATTCTTTCCAGAGAGAGTAATCAGGCATTGGAATGGGCTGCCCAGAGAGGGGGTGGATTCACCATTCCTGGAGGTTTTTAAAGTGAGATTGGCCGTGGCACTGAGTGCCATGATCTGGTAAAGGGACTGGAGTTGGACCCAGAGTTGGACTTGATGATCTCGGAAGTCTTTTCTAACCCAATCAATTCTATGAAAAAGAAAATAGAAAGTGCACAAGAGAAGAATAGGAATGTGTTATATCCAGTTAATTTTGAGTGCAAATTCATCTCTCTCTTTCAAAAGTTTCAGCATTCAGCATAAGATTGTGTTGCATATGAAAAAGATAGAAACAATAACTGTGAGAATAGGAAGAAAACAAAATCCTAAATTCAAGGGTCTTTAAATTTAGCATTTCGAGCCAAGTTTGTCAGACTTTGGGGATTTTGTTCCATTTATTCCAATTGTCTGGTTTTGACCTATGGACCTCTGAAATTTTTCTAGTTCAGGGTTGGAACCAGCATAGCAAAGTTAAGTTGTTTTTGATGGTATTCTTCTTCTTTTCTTAGTTTTGTCTTGTGGAACCATTCCCTGGTAGAAAACCAGACTCTAAAACTCTCACAATTTTCTTAGTGCTACAAAATCAGTGTGTCCATGTAATGGAAGTTCAAGGTGATATAACAGCCTGAAAAAAAGTAATTTTTTCTAGCTGTGTAGAAAGAAGCATTTAACTGCACTGTGTGTAACCACACAAATAGTAGAAATTAACCATGCAATGTATTAAAGGTCAAAGTAAGTGAATTGCCCCTGTTTGGAAAGGGCAGAATGAAAACTATTTCTCTGAATAACTTTGAGTACATTTCATGTGCAGTTTGTCTCTGGCCAGTTATAAGCAGGGTAAGTAGATTTAAATTCTATATTCTGATGTTGTAACAGAGATTCCCTTTATTTGATGTGGTTTTTAATTTGGACAGTGATTCTCTGGACTGAGTAACTCTTGCAGAACACATCTGTCTGCTGATACGATTCTCATCTTACCTCAGTTGCTCTTACTGTCTAATCAGAGTCCAGAGCCTTCATTTTAGTATGAATAAAAAGTTTTCATGAGTTCGTGTTCCTATCCGTGCTGCAGAGTGGATACAGCTCTGACATGATGAGTCTGTTCTGGCCAGCACATTCTCAACAGAACTTTTAATTAAGTTGCAATTGCTGAGCTAAATTGAGCAGAGTCACTCAGGTATAGATGAAGAAATAATTTGCCTGGAAGGATCTTCTGCTGATGGCAATCAATGATCCAGCAAGCCCTGAGAAAGCAGACAAACTAATAATTAAAATAGAATAAATCTAGTAACCAGTGAAGTGAGTATATTCAACACAGAAATCACTAAATGGCAACCCAAACAGGAGCAGAACCAAGTTCTGCATAAATTCCTTCAGTGCCTTCATGAAATTGTCTTGAATTTCCAGATACCTTAAATCCCTTGGAGGCTGGACATCTCCAAACAGGCTGTAGCAAGATCCAGTATTACTGAAACAGACATACTGAACATGTCCTCTGGTGGTGTGGGGGTTTTATCAGCATGGAGTAGCTGGGTTGTAGGTGTCTGAAACACAGGTTGTGGTCCTGCCTGTAAGTGCTTTTGGAATCTGTGGGAAGCACTGGGGACTGGCTGCAGGGCTGCGTTCAGGCCAGATGGAGCTGGGCTGGTGGAGTGCACTGTGTGTGCAGTCAGAGACATGAGAATGTGAGGGGTTTGCTCTACAGATGCAGGTAATGCCTGAAAGTAACCAATTGGTGCACATTTGTCTCTTGAAGATTTTGATCAAACATGTCATCCTGCTGCTGAGGAGATTTTTTTTTTCAGTTCTGCAGTACTGTGTGTACATATGTGTGTGTTTGTATAAATTATACTGCCTGCACATGTAAATATAGAATGAAAATGTGTTGATGCTCTTGTGGAGTGGGTAGATGCAGTTTCCAGAGTTGGATTGGAAATGGCAGATAATTATTATTTTTTTTTAATTGCGGTTTTTCTGTTGTTTAGTTTGGTGGTTTGTGGTTTGTTGGTGGTTTTGTGTTTGTTTTTTTGTTTGTTTGGGGGTTTTTTGTTTGTTTTTGGTGAGTTTTTTGGTTGTTGGTTGCTTGCTTTGGTTTGGTTTGTGTTATTTTTTTCTTTCAGACACAGAATTGGTGAGGCTGGAAGGGACCTTAGGATGTCACATGGTCCACCCCCTGCTGCTTAAGTGGGGACATCTACAGCCAGTTTCCCAAGACAGTGGCAGACAGTTTTTGAATAAAATCTGAGGAGGGAGACTCCACATACTCCCTGGGCAACCTGTGCCAGTGTGTGGTGGTTGTCAGAAGTGAAAAATGTGTTTCTTGATGTTGCTGTGTCTCAGCCAGAGGCCACTGTGGTGCTGTCACCTGCCACCAGTGCAAAGCCTGGCTCAGTTGTCTTTGTGCCCTCCCTTCAGGTGTCACACACTTTGGTAAGATGCCCCTGAGTGCTCCAGGTGTGTCACCCACAGACTTGCTGAAGGCACAGTCTGCCTCATCATCCAGATCATTAATTAAGATGTTAAACAGGACTGGATCCAGTACTGACCCCTCTGGTGCAGTTCTTGTCAGTGGCCTCCAGCTAGACTAGAAATGGTTTCCAGGATTAATTCCTGTATCAGCTTCCCAGGAATCAAAGTGAGACTGATTGGCCTGTGGTTTCCTGGAGGATTTGACAGCGGTCCCGTGGTGTAATGGAGAGCACTCCGGTCTCTGAATCCCAAGGTCGCGAGTTCGAGTCTCAGTGGGAACCGTTCCCGGCGGTTCAAGCCTCCCTGCCATCCGATCGCATCAGATCTCGGATGCTCAGCAGGGTCAGCCCCGGTCAGTACCGGGTGCTGTGACAGTCCCGAGGACTTCACTGTCACTGTCCAAGCTTGCTCGGCCGTGGCAAATGGACCTTAGGACTTAAACGGTGGGGCCAGTTCTGTGTACGCTGTGCCTCACCTAAAACATCCACTGCGCAGGCTGGAAGGGCACATGGGGAGAGCCCTGCCCAAATCTTCATTCGCGAAGGTTGGCCATTATTATATTATGACATTATTATATTATGACATTATTATATTATGACATTATTATATTATGACATTATTATATTATTATATTAGGACACAATCCTGAGATGTGAAACCATTAGGAAGACAGGCAGGTCATGGACAAGTCCTCAAAGATTCGTGGGGGTGGTCCCCAGTTCTGGGACAGATGTGCTTTCTGCTTTTCTCTTCATGTCTGGGTGGATGTTTCCCTACAAACAAACCTGCACATGCCCAGATGTGCACACATACCTTCCCACCACGTTTCTCTGGGTATGAGTGTTGATGCTGGCTGAAAAGCACTGTCTGCACCAGCCTAGAATGTCAATGATATACGGTGACTCCCAGGGAAATCCACAGTTTACTCTTTCTCTCACATGGAGTTTGTATTTTTAGCCTGACATGACAGGGTGTGCTATACAGAAGAACTCAAGATTATGCTGCCTGGGGCTGAATTTTAGCTCTTCTGGCCTTAATTTTAGGCAGGTACACACTTGCAGGACAGCCAAATGTACTTAAACTGTTTATTTAAGAAAATAATTCGATGGCAGTTTACCCATATTGATTTGGATGTCTTGAAGGAGTTTAATTACTGTAATAAGCTTCAGATGGTGAACAACTGACATACATGATGATAAATTCCTTTGCTCCAGTGATCATTTTATCTACCTGCAGTGTGGATGGCCATGTGTAATAAATGTTACTTGTGTGTAGCATTGGAGTCTTCAGCTTTGATGTGCTAGCACTGACATTCCTATTAATTCCTTATTCCTAAGGCAGCAGCTTGGGCCTGTTCACAGGTTGTTGTCTGCATGTGGCAGGTACCCATAACTCACATTCTTTCGAAAGCTGAGTGAGTTGCTGAGCTGTGCCTGGTCACACAAGAGCTCGAGAGGTGCCACACAGCCTGATGCAGCAGGTGGAACGTGGTGGTTGGAGCTGTGAAAAGACAAGAGAAGCTTAGGAAGAGAAGTAGCCGGGTTTGGAATTTGGGAGTGGCTTCCTGTAGTACTCTTGGGGCTTTCAGCAGCAACCACAGAGGATCTGCTGCCTTGTGCATTTGAACAGCCAGCTGGAGCTTTTGCTTTTTACCCAAGATTTTATTAAACCTGAAGTAACTGCAGAGCAAATAAAGCAGCACCCAAAGACAACATTCATTTGCTAAAATTCATGTTGATGGCATTGGGTGAAATTGCTTGGATGGATAAGTTTCTTTACTGAAATAGGTTTTTTTGTTCAAATCTTATCTGAGGTTGCAAGTTTGGTCAAACTCAGTGAGCTTTGATAAAAATGGGTAGGGCAAAATGACCACTTTTAACTTTGGTATTTTAAAAATAAAAGTTATTCACTTATAGTTTAGCATGACATTTCAAGGATAAGCTTGGCAAGATTAAACAAACAAAACTGAATTTTCTGGTTTGTTTTTTTCTTCTTTTTTTCCTCTTTGATCATTAACCTGCACATCCACACAGATCCCCATGCAAACAGATGGTGGAAACCAGAGAGCCCTGAAATGCATGGAACTGTTTAAAGTGTAGGATACCAGTGGGGTCTAATAAACAGGCTAGGTAGGAATCAAGCTATAGGGAGATGCAGTCTTGCTCGTCATCTGTATCGGCTTTTCCCCTTAGTCCTGCTCTCTCTTTTGTTCTGGTCCTGAATTCCAGCATCCTTCTCCTTCCTCTGCCTCTTCACCTGTGTCAGCTCCCCGTTTCCATTCCCAGCACCTGCTGCCGTGTTTTGCTTCTCTCCATAGTGGAGAGCAGAGACTCCCTGCCCCTGGGGGAGGATCTGAGGAGAAGACCTCGAGGCAGCCTCAGCTGCTTGTTTCCATAGATACCCAAAAGTATCTCTCATGTTACCCATCTGTGGCTGTTACAGCCCACTGCAGAAGCCAACAAGCCATGAAATAGGGGACTCTGTGGGATGAGATATTCCATGACTCCACCAAACTATTCCAAAATAACTGCAAGAATACTGTGAAGAAGGAAAAAACCTCCACGTATAAATAAATACATACTTTTGAGTTCATGTAGATGAATAGGGTAATAGAGGAAGCATTTGGATAGAAGTGTAAGTTCTCTCCAAGAACAAGAATTCTATCCAAGAAATGAGAATTACCAGCAGCAGCCATACAGAATGAGGCTCGAGGCCTGTCTGACCCCATCTTGCATCTAGTTTTCAGTTGGTGACAATGAAGAAATGTGAGATCAGAGAAATCTAAAAGTGTCTTTCCAGTTTGTTCTGCCAACCCTTGGTGATCTGCAGCTCAGGGAGTTCTTAAACAGGAGTTTGTGCCTTTGTAATTAAAAAAAAATGTTGGTAGAATAACTTCTGTAACTTAGTTCAATGAACTTTAGAAGTTTTTGTATTTAAAGAAGCAACTTTCAGGATGTCCTGGGACATAACTGTTCTGCAGCTGAAGAGGTGGTTGAGTAAAGTAATATTACTTATATTTTTAGAACTTGCCACTTGCTGATTAATTTTAAGTTTCTTGTTCCTGTATTAGAGTAGACACTGTGAAAATCCCTGTTAATTTCCTCAATGCCATTTGGGATTTTATTCTTTTGATTTCTCTGTTGCTGTATAAAAAAGCAACCATTATGTCCTGTATTTTGAAGCTTCAGCACACCTAAGCCAGCAAGGAATGTGGATTAATTTGGATTGTTATTTGAACCATGCTTATTTCAGAGTGTTTTAGAGATGCAGTGCCAAATGCAATTGTTGCACTTCCATAGAGCCTTTTAGGCAGTGATTTGGGATTTATTCTCTGCTTTAAAGAACTGCAAGGCTTCACACTGGGCTGGTTTATTGGATGTTTGACAGGTTTTTGGGGTTTATTTTTTTAAATTATTAAAGTTAAGAAATTATTATTTTTAAATAATACTTTAGTCACTGCTAGAGCAGATTCTAGATATTATTTTTCTGATTTCACTTTAGGATTTCAACTTGGTAAACAAGCATCCTGTATAAAATTAACTGTAAATAATGAGGTAACAGTAAGATGATCATACCATCTTAGGAAGATTTTTCTCTGACAAAGAAAGAAAATTAGGACGTTCTGATGAGATGTTTTATATCCACATTATGCACAGTTTGGTCACAGGCTGATTGGCATTCCTGGCCTGAATTCATCTAATTGGATAGTTTACTTTCCAAGACTTAATACTTTGGAGGCACCTCCCAAGGGTTTGTCTGTTGAAGACCTCCTGTCATTAACTCTTTCAGGAAAAAGTTCTCCCCATGAAGGGAAATCCCCTGTGAGTTTTCTCTTTGTGTGCTACAGAGCATCTTTTATGATATTCTGTCCAGCCTCTAATGCACTGAGTAAATTTTTACAGACATGTTTTGTAAACTCAAAACATGGAGTTGCATTTGATATTATCCATCTTGTTAAAAAGAAGGAGAACTCTCTTCCTCTCCCAGGTCTTTTCCAGCTACTTATGCAAAGTCTGAAGTCTAAAAAAAAAAAGGCTGTAAATCTTTAGTGCTGGCAAATATTTGTTTGGAAGCTGGTAGTGGGAACTTCTTCCTCCTGTGCCTAGTTCAGAAATATGATCATTAGGTTTTGGTGAGATTTTTCTTTGTACACCCCAGGTAGTAGTAAATGCCTATTTATTTTAAATCCATTTTAGAATAGCTCTTGGTTTTTTTGCATCTCATCCATCACTGCTGCTTTTTTTGAGCCTGTTTCTTATCTCAGCATTTAAAGATAGCCACAGCCCTTTTTTCCCCCTGTCTTTTTAAATCAGCTAGTCTTTCAACTTGAACTCATCTGAATGAGACAGATTGTCTCAGCTGAAGACAGATACTGTCATTTTGAGTCAGTGTGAAATATCATATTATTCCACTTGCTCAAACACCATTTTCTGCCTGTGTAGTGCAGTTTGTGAAATGTAATGTGTGTGCAAAGGAGAGAAAGTAGAAATCAGTTTTCTAACTGAGGGTGGTTCATATTTAGGCTGGTGTCAGTCTGTCAGAGCTGGAGGTTGGCTCCTGTGTCTGTCCAGCCACATCTCTTCAGGTCTGCTGTCTTCAGGTCTTGGGAGAGGGAAGAGTTTTATTCCTCGTAGTTTACGTAAATGAATAAATCCTGGTGTACTCCCGGGAAGTCAAAAGGGAGCACCAATCTGTGAGGTGGTAAAAGATGTATGGGCTCTCCCCAGTTCTGTGGCCTGGAGCAGGAAGATCTGCTGCTGGGACCAGCTTCCAGGAGCCTTCTGCCTGGTGAATCCGCCACTGGGAGAGCCGTAGAAATGAAGGAATCAAAATATCTGTGGGATTGCATGGTCATTTTTTTATGTTAGGAAATACTTGTATTCTTAAAAATCAGATCAATACTGTACTAGCTTAGGTGAAAATAGGAGTGACCTGTAGTTGTTCACATCCTGTTACAGTGCCCAGTGGATCAGGGATTATGGAAATGAATGAGGAACTCTGTTCCTTACTAGTGAACAGTTTCTGTACAGCCATACCCCCTGCCCAGCCACCCTCAGTTAGTGCTGTCTGTGTTTGCAGTAGCACCATTTGTACCTGGCAAGGAGGGACTGGGGTGGGTGTTCACCTGTCAGATTCCCCTATGGCTCTGCAAACATTTGTGTATTGGTGCTGGTAGAAACATCTCGAATGGAAATCTTGCCTTTCTCTTAACTCTTGAATAATTTGATTGCAGACATGAAATACCAAAAAACAACTGAGAGGAGTTCTCATCCATCCTTGTACTTATGACATTTGGTCAAAATACTATGGCTGACAAAATTGTTTACTTTTTGTTCATAAAAGCTTTTTTTTTCCTGCAGAAATAGGGCAGTTGAATTACTTTCTACCCCACTCCCTCAGGAGTTCTAGATATTTCTTTGTTGTTATTGCACTTCAATCAGTGTTTCTACTCATCCTAAGACATTCTTGAAAATACTGCCTTTGGCCATGCTGTCTATTTGATGGTTTTCAATTCATGCTTCATTAACTTTATGCTACTTTTTCTCAGGATAACTCTCCATGAAAGCTGTGGCTCTTAAATACTGTTCTCAGTTGTGTATATACAAATGCAGTCATATCTCTCTCTCTCTCTCTGTATTAATATAAATATATATATACGCACACATAATAAAACAAGAGTTTTCTAATCTTCACTTTTTTAAGCAGGTCAAGCCTTGTAGTTTTGTTGTATGAGTAAGGTAAGGAGAGGAAAAAAAATAAGAAAGAAGAGACCTTTAAAAATGTTTTCAAAATTATCTAAGGAAGATGTATGGTATTTATTAATGGTACTCTTCATATTGTCCAGGAGTAATCTGAGGGCTTGTAGCCATCCTCCTCTCCATGGCCAGCTGAGAGTGATGGTTCTCTTGTACTCCAGAAAGGAATCAGCTTTCCTCTGACATGCATAGGAGCAATCCCTGATCGCACAGAAGAGAACACTTGAGTTTTTGTGTACACAAGGTGTAAGGGCAGCCCTTGGGCAGAGTGGTGGCCTCTCAGGTAGAGATGCTCACAGGAGAGAGTTTGCTTTGTTTTCGTGCGCCCCTGAGGGGCAAAGACAAGGTAACATGGCTGAGAATGTGGAAAACCTTCAGCTATGGCTCCCTTGCAGGGCAGGATAAAAGAACTGATGGCCGTGAATCATGAGCTTACGAAAGGAAGATTTTAAAATAAAAGATAGCATATGTTTTCTCATGCAATAGTGAACTAGGGTTTTGCCTCAGAAGAGCTTTTTCAGAGGCATTCACTAAGTAAAGGAAACCACAGAGATTATGAAAATGTATGAAACAATTAGAGAAATTCTGCTGCTACTCACGATAAAGTTTTGATTCCTGCCACAGAGGTAGCACAGAATACCAGTAGCTCATGTGGCTGAACAGCCTTAGGTAGGATATTGTGGAAATTGGCCCAAACCTGTGAAGTGGTGGGGGATGTATTATCCTTTAGCATTAGGCATATATTTACTGCATTGAGTATTCTCTGGCACCTATCTAAAGGAAAAATACTAGTTCTGTATGAGGGGAGTCACTATATTGCCACCAGCAGACCAGAGTTAAAAAAAAAAAAAAAAGATCTTTTGCTCTCTCTTTCTGCAGTTTACTTCTCTATCCATCATATACATAATATTTTAGAGTTGGATGAAGAGTCTAAGGCTCCTTTTATCACGGGCAGGCAGATGCACATTTCGGATTACCTCAGTGATACGCCTGCCTCTCATGAGCTATTTATTACAGATACACAAACTTCACACATCTCCAGAACAGATTTTAAGCCTGACTTGACTTCAGTAGTCTGACAGATTGTGATAAACCTACAGTAAACAGGAATCTTTGGAGCGGCTTTGTAGGTAGATAATTCACCTGATTGATTTGGTACACTGATTGTTAATTTATAGCACCGCAATGGAACTGAGACATTGTCAGCAGCTTGAACCTCTTCTGCTTTTGCTGTGAGGGGGCTTAGGGCCTAATACAAGTGGTTTCCTAAAGACTAAAGTGCTGATGCGAAACTCTGAGAATAAGTGGTTTGGGAAAACTGTCTGAATTACTGGGGATGTTCTTGGAAAGTCTTCTATTCAAATATTGATTGGCCGTGGATACCAAGTTCATTAAGCTGCTTTGGTTGAAAACCAGGACATAACAAGGCAGCGTGCTATTGACATGAATTGATGGAGTTTAAGTTTATCCAAAGGAAAGTAAAAACAATTTCACTGGAACAGCTGTTTTTCGTCTTCCCTCATGTTTGGTAACTTTAAAATATACTGCATTAGTTGTGTTATAATCAGGCCAGAATACAAACTGCATGAAATGTAACTGAGAATTGAAGTGTCTGAACTACATTTCTGTAGATGTGCTGACCTCATCTCTTAACAGATATTTTCAGGTTTTGCCTGATTTTTTTCCTTGTGTGTTTTTTTTTTTTCCAAAAATTGAATGGATTGACTTTTTTTTTTCTCCCCTTGAGAACTTTGCAATTTTGCATCTAAACCCAGGAAATCCAAGCAGGTCCACATTGCATCAGCTGTCTGCATTGGGGCTTCTTGCACGGTGTGTGGTGTTCATCTTGTATGTGATGCTGGGGGGTGCTCAGAGCATACACAAAGCAGAACACAGAATGCATATCTAGACAAATTACTCCCTCCTCTCCTGATTTCCATTTAAAAAAACAGTGATAGCTTCATGAAAAGTAAGTTTCTCTCTCTTTTTAACCTTACATAACAAAAAAAGAGGCTTTTTACCCATCAGCTCCTGGTCTGCAGAGCACCTCAGTGCCTGAAAGGGTGTTCTTGGGCTTCATAAGTGTTTCACACTTTCTCCTGGGAAGCTAAGGTAGCATCTAAGTAACACATCAGAATCGTGATTGCTGCTTTTGTTTCTTTACTACTCTTTGTGTTCTCCAAAAAGCAAGAGTAGTTTCTGTGATGAACACCTGAAGTAAATTTGCTCATCCAAACCAAATAAAAATAATAATAATAAAGCTTAAAGAGTATTGCTATGGCATAGAGGCTTTTGTGACTAATAAAATAAAATTTATAACGCTTGGCTGATTTTGAGGAACTAAGGCTGAATTGCAAGAGAAAAAAAAGAAATAGGATTGTAATATTTTTGGCTTCATTTATCCTATGAGGTTGTAGACTATTTGGGAACTTCCTCAAATGCATTTTGTAATGTATCTTGTGATTTCCATAAAAAATCAAGGGTTAAATATAAAACAACATTCATCGAGGATGGGTGGAGAGCTTGGACCCTGTGTGCCCAAGAACCAGGTGCAATCAGACTTTCCATTCCATTTTGGTATCAAAATAAACATCATAAGACCATTCTATGATCCTCCAAAGAGGAAAAGAAGACCCCAGTCACAAGGCTGATGTTGTGGAAGAAAATCGATTATGGAGAAAGACCCCAGCTGAAAAGAGAAAGTACAAGGACTATAACTTCAGTTTGTCTGCGGTTGATCTTTGCCAGCCAGGGAGAAAGGGGAAGTTTCTCCTGGTTGAGCCCAGTACTGTAACCTTTGCTTAGTTGCCTAATAATAAATTAATTTCAAACTTACTCAAAAGACTTCGACTCAATAATTCAGTCGAATTACCTATAACAGTTTCTGAAGAGGAGTAAAGCAACAGGGCTGAACCAGTCCCCTTTTCCTGGCAGAGTGCTTGGAGTGGCTGCCGTCACCACCCTGCCACTGCTGCTGGTGCAAAACAAAATGCTTTTACCAATCCTGGCTCTACAAAGGTGCTTCCTTGCTAAGAAAATTTTAGGGCACTATGGACAATCCATACAAAATCTGTACTACTGGAGTGTAGATTGCTTAGGTGATCTGTCTAAATTTACCTGCCTTTTGTTCAAACTGTCATGCTTAAAGAGGGAAAGATAGGAATATTGGATAAGCCAATCCTTGGTTGGAACAGTCTCCTCTAGAAGAGTATGTAAGTCACTGGAACTGGAGTCATTGCTGTAGCTCTCTATGAATAATCTCTGTATTCAAAGACCTGCAGTGTATTGTTCAGCTAGTTTGTTTATAATTCAGTTAGAAATTCTTCATAAAATATTAACTGCAACTGTCTGAGGTAAATCTGACCATTTTGTGAGATGTTCAATTTTATTCCACACCACCAACCCTGGATTCTGTGTTTTTAAAGCAGAAAACCATCCATTTTGGTAATTTGAATTTGTCATAATAAACTTAATCAGAGGGGGTTGAGTTTGTTTTTAAGTTCAATTTCAATTAAACAAAAAGCCTATTTAAAAAAATCTGAGGTTTGAGGCTTTTGTTTTCCAAACATATGGAAAAACTCATTGCCTTGCTATTGCACCAGCTGACTCCTGTGTGACTGTGGTGTAGAACTGGCTGCTGGGGTAGAACCAAGTGCACTGCATCTCTTCTCTATGCTCCTTCAGGGAAACATTAGGATGATCATTGTATCTTGTTGTATTTAACTTTAAATGCTGTTTGAGGGCTGATTAGTCTGCTGTAGCCTTGTAATTTGGGTAAATTTAAAAGCTTACGCTGTGTCACTGCCAAATGAACTGGACTAGTTTCCACAGCCTTAATCTCCTGGCTGCCCTTTGGGTTCCATGTGGGTGCAGGAACTGTTGTTACTGACGGTGGCACTTGCTGTTTTCCAGCTGTATTTGCACTTCTGCAGCTCACATTGGGCTTGTCAGCTGCCATGCTTGTGTCTGTCCTGCTCTGCACGGGAACATGCAATAGGAATCCCTGTGCCTTTGTTTCTCTGCAGTTATTGCCTTTATGGTGTTAGTTGTCATCCAGTGTTTCTGCACTCTGTGTGCTTCAGTTTGCTGAAGGCTTCATGGTGTACTTGCCTGCTTGCTTCCTTGGTTCTGTAATACAAACCCCAAAGTGGAGCCTTGACCATCTTTGCATTAGTCTTAGTCCTTGTTTTAATAAAAAAGCTGTCACAGAACATCCTGAGCTGGAAGGGACTCACAAGGACATCAAAGTCCAGCCCCTGGCCCTGCACAGAACAGTCCCAAGGGTCACACCATGTGCATTATCCAAGAGTTTCTTGAACTCTGTCAGGCTTGGTGCTGTGACCACTTCCCTGGGGAGCCTGTTCCATGCCCAACCACCCTCTGGGGGAAAAAGCTGTTCCTAATATGCAACCTAAACCTCCCCTGACTCAGCTTCATGCCATTTGGTAAGGAGTGTTCATTCTTTCTTCCTTAGTATGGTGGGACTTACCTGATATTCTCCCAGTTTGGCCTAATAGCTCCATAATGAAGTCACATCCAAAATTTTAAAGCCAAATTTTCCTTTTTGTGTATCTATAACTTACCTTTTTCACTGGGAATTCATTGGGATTCTCTAGTGAGGTTGGAAGCTGTTGACCATAACTAATCCTCTGGTAGAGAGTGAGACTTATCTTTAACAAAAATTAAAATTATATATACAACTCTGATTCCACCCCAAAGTGTTATTTTTTAATTCAACTTGTATGTGATGCTGTTTTTTAACTCCTAGAGACTTTTGCCCCGATTTTGGCTGGTTTTGAATTTGCTGTTGAGCACTAAATTGCAGCATTGGCACCAAAAATGAAGTGCTTGGAGGGCTTGCATGTTTGTTTTTTAAATTTATTTTCTAGACTTTGCTTTTCAGGATTAATCTGATGTTGTCATGATTTGAAGTGGTCGTGTCCTGACCTTCAGGTGCCTCTGTGTTCTGTAGGAAAGGAAGTGGTTGGAAGGCCCAGCTTTAATGAAAAATAACACCCTTGGGGTAACTCTTTCAACTGGGTACTATTTTTGTCTCTGAGCTTTTGTTTTATGGCAGAAACCTTTCCAATTCATGTAGTTTGAGTTAAACAATGAAAGATGCTATTATTACACTTTAAGGAACCATTCAAAGGCCTGAAATTTTTCTTTATAATTTGGAAGAGCTGTGCATATGCTCTCCTAAGCTGGACATCAGCAATTTAAGTTTTTGTTATTTCTAGAAGGATAATACTGAGAACCTCAAAGAACAGATGCATCTTTAATTAATTTTGAAACCAAGGAAGTCTTTATTTTTGAATACATTTTAATTGTATCAGTTTGGAATATTTTTAAATAAGATTCTGACGTAATGATAAAGTTCACAGAGTTTACGTTGCCATAGTACGTGTCTTTCCATCTGGGTGTCCTCTTTGAAAGCAGCCATGTGTTCTTATCCATTTAACTGGAGCACAGCTGATGAGGCCTAATTACTTTTTCCTCCTTTTCATTGTATCACTGCTTTTTCTGCTGATTTCAGCTGGAGTTGGAGGTCAGTCTATTTAAAGAGCCCACACTTTTATCTCAATGTCTCTCGTGAACTGTTGTATAATTTGGGTTCTCCTGGGGATCTTTGCGGTGAGAATACATAATTTACTGGCCATCTGCCTGCCTTTTCCTTTCTCTTTCAGTACAGATGTGGAGAGGAAAAGCTGGAAAGGAGATGGTAATATAATATGTGTGCAGAACTTGGTTGCTGACCAAGTTCCATACTGTGTTTGTCATTCAGAAATCCACTTTGTGCCAGAGGTTGGTGTTAGGACACTGAATACAGAGGAGGGCTGGGCTGTGTCACACAGTACAGTACTGAAGTGAAATGTTTATGATGAGTTTGCTTATTCTGAAAGCAGGTGCTTGAGCTTTTTCAAAACATTATTGTTGATTTCCTTGCAGGTCTGTGTTGCCTTCAGACAGTATTCAAAATCCCAGACTACACCTCACTTTGTGACCTTCATTCTTTTATTACAGCTCTGAGAAACTACACTCTGCCCCAAGACAATGGTACAGAAAGTCCTGAGTGATCTGGCTGAAAGGGCTCAAAAAACCTTAGTTTTATTTGGGCATGGAATGTATGTTTGAATGTGGGAAAGAGGAGAGCGAGATAAGATGTGAGAGATGCTAATATAGAATCAAAATGAGATTGTATCTAAAAACCAATAGCATGGAAACTTTATTAGAGCCTGGAGAGCAGCAGAGCGTGGTCCTCACAGAAGCCTAGAGAACAGGCTTTGGGATCTGAGATGAGTTTTAAGGACATCCATGCCTGTGAGGAAGCAAAATTTTGCTCATTTGATTTCTTCATGTGTGTTTTAAAATAGTTGCATCAAAGCTTCCTGGCTTTAGAGAACTCCAGAAAGTTACTCTGTTCTAGAGAACAAGTCCTGTGAGGAGTGGCTGAGGGCACTGGGTTTGCTGAGCCTGGAAAGGAGATTGAGAGGTGTTACTGTTCTCTACAGCTACCTGAAGGGAGTTTGTAGTGAGGTGAGTGTCGGTCTCTTCTCACAGACAACAAGACTAAATAGCTTCAGGTTACACAAGGGGAGGTTTAGGTTGGGTATTAGGAAAAAATTCTGCAGCAAAATTGTTATTCAGCATGGACAGGCTGCCCAGGGAAGTGGTTGAGTCACCATTGCTGGAGGTATTAAAAGTCCTTCAGACATGGTTTAGTGGTAGATTTGGCAACATTTCGGTAATGGTTTTGCTCAATGATCTTAAATATGTTTTCCAGCCTAAATGATTCTATGTTTCTGTCCTGTTTTCATTCTCAGTGGAATGATCTTATAGGACCCAAATCTTGGCATATGGTTCAGGTGGGATCAAACTTCACTGAGGTTTATACACAGACGGATACTCTCCCTGTTGGTACTCTTGCCTTTTTGGCTGAAGTTGGAGTATCTCTGTGTGCAAGTGATAGATCATGGTGTGCCTGCAGAGTGATGTTTTATGTGGTAGATTCCAGTAGGTTTAGGTGTGATGGGCATGTTCCTCAGCATGACTTCTAAAGGGGATCTCTTGGACCCTCTCAGGGACCTCGTGTCCAGTCTCAGAAACTGCAGTTTTATACTAAACATTTATGAATGCAAACTCAGAGCTGAGGCAGCCCCTTTGCTCTGGTGAATGTTTTTCCCTGTTGCCTGCCATGTTGCTGTGTGTGTTTATAACCTGCTTAGCTACGGAGCTGCCAGGGGCAGGAAATACATCTTCTGTTTTGTTTGCAAAGAGTAGTGAGAACCTTACCTAGGTCTCCAGGTGCCACTGCAATAAAATAATCATAACTGTAGGTCTCTGAGTAGTAGTAAGGCTGACATAGTTGAAATGAACTATCAGCTTACCTTGGAGTGGAAGTTTTTTATTTGAAGTACAGAAGAAAAGAGAGCAAAATGTTCTTGGTTATTTTTTTGTTATCTTTTGCACAGAGAAAGTATTAAACATGGCTTGTCACTTGACTTGGCTGGGGCTATCTTCTTGCAGCTTTTTTGCTTTTTCTTTTTTTTTAACCAATTATCCTGCAATATGGAGTGTTTTGATTTAGACAAGCTTTTTAAAGATCATCATTCACAGCACATGCAGTGAAGGGCAATTTAAAATTAAAAGGCTGCTTTAGACTTTTAAGAGCACCTGGATCTTATTTTAGAAGCGATTGGAACTCTGGGCCAGCATCTGGTAGGGTAATTTAAATTCTTCTTTTTTATTATTTTATTTGAGTACTTGGTGAGGAATTGATTTGAACAATGCAGTGCTGAGCTCTTCAGATTTTGAAGTACTTCCAATTCCCAGTCACATTAAGCTGCAGTTCATGATCTTCTCCTCTTGGTCCAACAAAGCCAGACATCTTAAGAATCCCAACCAGACAAAGAAATGAATCTCTAGGCTCTTTTGATTTAGCAAACATTTGATTTCTCGTGTTTCTTCTCTTTTGCTTACGTGTAGAAGTTGTTCCTTAGTTCAATAAGAAGACATTCAAATTTTCAAAAAAACCCTCAAAACGAGACACAAAGTAGCCAATTGTACCACATCTCTTCAGCATTTGAAGAAAGTCTTTTCGTCAGTCAAACATTCATAAGTGCTGCAGTAAATTCTGTGTATTGGTTTATTCAGGGTAAAAGGGCATGGGGAGAAGAAACAATCCTTTAGTGGTATTCAATACTCCATTTGGGAGTGTGGTCCACGTGAGGCAGCAGAGCTGTGGGAATGTGGTGAAGGGAAGGAGGGAATCATCATGTAACAAAGGCTTATTCTCATTCACAGGCAAGAAGAGAAGCTGTGGCTGCACAGGCAGTCTCCATTCTGGAAAGTCTTACCCTGAACTCTTGGCTTTGAACCACAAGCCTTTGCTTTATGAAGATTTTCTGGGTGTTTTTGGAAAGCCCTATGGAAATAGGGGGATATAATGATGCTTTACTCATACAAAGTGACGCAAGACAGCCATGTCCTCACTTAGCTTTAGTTTCAAAAGTACAAAAGTATGGTGACATCCATTCTCAGCAAGACAAGGAAGTGTCTGAAACGTAGGGATCAGTGATTTTTGTCCCAGCTCCCCCCATGGTGCTCAGCCCCTCTCAGACACACCCAGATGGGACTGTGAGCAGCTGGGGCTGTGGCTGTGACTCACTGGAGTCACTGGGACTTCCCTGGGGTGAGACCCACCAGCCAGAACCTTTGTAACATGGCAGTGGCAATACAAGGCAAGGCTGCCAACAGGCAGCTCATGGGAATGGATTGCAACTGTGTGTGGTGGAGCTTGTAGATGATGTGGGGAAGTGTACACCAAATAGGAAAGTTCTGTAAACTGGAACTGTGAAACAGTTAGGATGACATTAAACAGCATCACCATCTCCCTGGACTGAGTGGATTTCATCCAAGGGGCTGGAGGAAGCTGATATATCTTTTTTTTTTTTTAAAAAAAAAAGCTCGGTGTATTTTTGCCCTTGAGTTGAGATAAATAAAACATCATAAGATACATTAGAGATTTCACTGGAGTGTGGAGGAGGAGAATGTAAAGTCTGAATATTTTGTTTTCTGTCTGAATCACTAATGTGCTACCAGTCAGTTTAATTAGAATAATTAGTCATGAAATATATAATTGGAGTGAATCTTCCTGCAGTTTATAGAGAGAGCTTTTGAAGAGGAATGTGGTTATTTGATACTGATCCTGCAAACATTTCTGCACACTCTTATTCAAAATGCATGAATCAGTGGTATCCCATGGACTGTGGAAAGGAAGCTCTCCTTTATCTAAGGGGCTTTCTCAAACGGAGTTTCAGCAGCAGGCAGCATTTCTCTGTGACCCTGCAGTTTGGGGCAAGTCCACTGCTTTAGGGGTGCCTTCAGTGAGGGACTTAATTACTAGTTCTTGTAGAACAGTAACTTTGAATGACCAAGTGGTGGCATGTCCTCTGTAGCTCAGTTTGTATCTTGGTCTCTGAAGGGTTGCTTCTCCTCTGCCCAATGTGTGAGGTTATTTTGGCACCCCTGTGTTGTGTCCTGCTGTGAGAAGTGACCCAGTTGCAGTAACCATGGGGAAGAGCATGTTCTTGCTTTCTCGTGGACTATGCTGGATCATTTTCTGCAGCAGCTTTGTCCTGTGGCTGTGCACACACCTTTGGAAACTTGTGAGAAGTGAGGATGGGAAGTTGCTGGTGCTGTGTGGAAGAACAGGCCTTAGCTGGATTAGGCTTGTCTGGCTTTAGGTAGTATTTTTTTTTCCCCTGCAGAAAAACTTGAAAAAAATGAGCAATTACTGGAGATATTGGCAAGTGCTACCACTTGATCCCTTTTTTCCTGAGAAAGTAACAGTAAGAGACTTGTTACGTTAAGAGACTTATTCTCCTTACCTCGTTTGTCTCATGTCAAAATTGTTTCTTCCCTTGAGATTATGTAACATGCAACCCTGCTATTTGCATAAGATTCTCTGCTTGTAGCATATACTTACGTGCTTTGGTCTAGTTTGATACTCTAATTGACTGTAGCAGTAGATTCTGTACATCAGCTGTGGAAGAAAGCTTACAGTTTTCATTACCTTTGGCCAGAAACAAGAACAAAGCTTATGGAGTTTCTTATTATTTTTATGGTACTTCAGTTCATTCCATTTCTCTTTTTTGGCATGTGGTACAGGGTAGAACATAAAAATATGTGATTCAGCAAAAGCTGTGGAAGCATTTCTGTTACTGTGGTGTCCAGAACTGCAGGTACTGCAAAAAAGACTGAAATAGAAAGAATGGAAAATGGTGTATCTGCAAGGTAGGGCTGTGTCACCCTGTGGCCTTTCTTATTGGTCCACAAAATTAATTGTGATGTTCCCCTGAGCATTCTGTGTGCAGTAGAGTACCTGGTGAAGCTATGTCAGATACCCTTTCCTATGCAGAAAAGCAGAATCCCTCCAGTCCTTCACCAGTATAAGTGGCCCATCACCAGAAAACTTCCTCGTTAGTTATTTCCCAGAGGCTGATCTTGCCTATTTGGTTCTCCTGTTGCTCCAATGCATCACTCAGTGTACCAAAGCCATCCTTACCCTTTTAGTCCCTCCTCCCAGTGTCAGTGAGGCCCTGAGCAGCACCAGGAGGCTGGGGCAGTGATTTGGATCTAAAGTGATTTGGATCCAGCTCAAGCCCTTTGCAGATGGACAGAATTGCCAAGCACAGTCTCTCCTTACTCTATCACAGGAAGAAAAACAAACTAGATTTCATTTTTCTAGTCTTTCTACTATGACATAACTTAGAGAGAGATGGCCTCAAGTTGCACCAGAGGAGGTTTAGACTGGATGTTATGAAAACTTTATTCACCAAAATGGTTATTGAGCACTTGAGCAGGCTGGCCAGGGAACTGGTGGAGTCACCATCCCTGAAGGTATTTGAGACCTGTAGAGGTGGTGCTCAGGGACAGGTTTAGTGCTGGGTTGACAGTTGGACTTCATGATCTTAGAGATCTTTTCTAACCTAAATAATTCTATGATTCTATAAATTTATCTGAGCTTCTGTATAGTCCAGTCTATTGAATTCTGACCAAGCAATCAGCCTATCAGAATATATATTTTAAAAGACTGTGAGTATAATGAAGGTTGTGTCAAAGGACCATTCATTTGCATTCCTATGCAAACCATATCTTTTCTATCTCAGTCCTTCTCTAAATCTCACCTTTGTTGTCCTTGCATAAAACAAACAAAATCAACAAACCAAACCCCTTGTATTGTGAACCTCATGCGGCAGAGTGTCAGTTTGTTTCCATAAAATGCCGTGGATGTCTGTAATGTTTTATGTTGTTAAAAAAAAAAAAAGAAAAAAAGGACCAAACCCAAGGCAAAGCAGCAAAACCCCCTATCAAATTCTAATATATCTGACAAGTTCTCTGAGGTTGTCACAAGATAAATTGCTGCACCTCTCCAGTTCCTTCACTGTGGTGAATGTTACCTGTCCCATTGCTCAAAGCAGCCTTGATAACTGCCTGTATTAACTGTTGCTTCTAGACAGCTGCTCAGGAGCTGTGGACAAAGCTGCAAAAACCCCATGTAGGTTTGTAGAAAGGAGCAGGAGCTCAAAGTTTATATCAACTCAAAGCAAAAGTAAAACAAAGTAGTGGAATTGAAAACGGAATATTTGTTTTTTCATACATTTCACAAAGTGTTAGCAAAATCCCTGAACTGGAGGAGCCAGAGCCTTATGAGGAAGCTGCTATATTAAAATATTTGAGGGGAAAACATTTTGTATATTGAGAACTACTGAGTGCTTTTCAAGCAGCCATATGTTATAACGTTTTGGCTGAAAGAGAAGAATGTAGTTGAGTGTTTTTATATTTTTATATAAATGTTTGAAAAATGTAATGAGAAAATTGACATTTCCCTCTTACAAAAGCAAGGCAAGCCATCTCCTGCCTAAGCTTTGGCCAGCCATGTCCCAAACTGTGTAATTCTAATTCCTTCAGGCATGTTAGAGAGGAGGGTAAGCATCATTCCTTTGTACCAGTGGGTGTGGAACTGGGAATTATACAGGACTGAGAGTTAAAGCTGCTCTGTGGCAGAGCCTGGGTTCCAGAGCTCAGTGCTGGACCCAGAGGGCTTCTCTTTCTGTTTGTCTGTCTGGCTTATTTACCTCTTCGTATAAGATTTGTTTATCAGTTAATTTGTGCCTGTACCACTTCTGTGAGGCCAGCAAGTGCTGCTGTGCTCTCTGTATGGATGCAGACTCCAAGCAGGTGATTGAAGGTCCTGTGTAATAACCTTAACCTTTTAGGCCTTACCCATTTACTTGAGAGAAAGCCACAGACAAAAACAGAGGGGGGGGGGGGGGGGGGGGGGGAAGGAAAAAAGGACTGCAGAAGGGGGTTATCTTCTTTCCCTGGAAGGCTAGTTTCCCATTTCTATTTCAGAAACAAAGCTAAGCTTTTTCAGTGCTAGTTTCATAAATGGTACTTTTCTCCTAGCAGATGCCAGTTTTTCAGAGAAATTCTCTGATTTCACTGAAAAGTCACATTGAGCAGAGGAGATGAAAAATAAAGGAGGAGAAGAGAGAGAATGCTATGAATGGATTCTCCCTCTGTACCCAGGAATTTCCTGCTTCCAGCTGCCAGTGTTGTGACTTCCTTATTAGTCTGTGGCTTTGAAAGTGGCTTAGCAGGATCTGGGCTCTTTCTAGGATGGGGTTGTGTGTTCAGTCAGAGCACCAGCTCACGCTGGGAGGCCTGGGGGAGCACGGAGTGGCATTTCCAGCAATAAGCTTGTCAAAATAAACAGTCTCACTTTTAAAATATGTATCTGGAAAGTGTGTTCTCCTAATGCATATTCATGTCTTAAATGCAAATATCTCCCTTTGCTGCACATATTGTGGATGTTTGCCCTCTCTATTTGGGTTGTGTATCATATGGCATGTAAATAAGAGATGACAAGTTGTGTAATAAGTGGAGGAGGGGAGGAGAAGAGGAGGTAAAGGGATTTGATTTAATAAGAAACATGCATAATTTACACACACAGCACCATTCCACTCTGGTTTTGCATATTTTAATTGCAAATCCTGTGGCTTTGTGCCAACCAGTATCTTACAAATAACAGTCATTTACTAGCCTTAAAGGTAAGATTTCTCAGATGAAGTTCACTTTCTAGAATAAGCATCCTGGGGTGGTTTAGCTTTATGTTGAAGTTTATAACTGTCCTTGTTTCTTTATAAGGTGGAAGGGGTAGATACATCAAATATACAGTATGAGCAAGAAGATGTGTTTTTATCACAGCCACAAGGTTGAAATACAAATTATTTTAGGATAGATTTTTTTTCTCTCTGACCTGTAAATGATCTAAGCTGAGAGCACAAACTAATATTAATATGCTGAGGTACCCATGTAACCATAACTGTTTGCCTTTGCAATGTTGGTGGCATAAAACTAAAGGGTAGTTTCAGAAAATTTTTTATAATCTCTGGTGGTTGTTCCTGTCAAACTGATCTTGTGAAATGGGTTCATGTAGTTGAAGTCATGACTGGGAATAGCCAGCTAAGGCTGCTGAGGCCTGAAGGAACAGATGCTGAAAAGGGTGATTAAAGGTAATTAAACACCTCGCTACAAAGAAAGTTTGTGCCCCAAGAAGGCCAAATGCTGAGTTGTTTCCAAGGCTTTCAGTATGGGTTCTGTACATGTGTGTATCCTTCTGCATACAAGAACTAAAATGAAGGGAAGTAGGCAGAAAGGGGAAAAGATACTGGGAGTTGTCATTTAGGAAAGCTTCACCATCTTCATGGGGTCTCAAATCCAGTCCCAAAATACCACAGGGACTTGTGCCTTATAATCAAGGAGGAAAGAAAGAGACAAAACAAGCAGAGAGATTGGGAGGGGTGGCACAAAGGAAGTTCACAGCACTGTGAGGTTTCTGCATGGAAAACCTTAAGCTGCATCTGTTTCTGTGGGGACTCCCAGTGCTTGTGCCAGTGGGTGCCTGTGCCCTGCTGTGCTGGCTCCTGCACCCACACTGTGCCACTCTGGGGTGTCCTGCCTGCTCTGGCTGTGGGCTCTGTGAGCACACTGACTCACAGTTTGCACTCTGGTTCCCAATAACCAAAGAAACCTCTCCATGAGCCCACCAAACCCAGCCTGGCATTTCAGGAGCTGCTTCTGACCTGCATTGAAAATGGAGCCTGCAGTGAAACAAACCCCTAAAGTTTGAATGCTGTTCTGGAGCCAAATTTTTCTAGAGTTTGTGGGCTCATATCTTTTTCTTTCCTTTTGTGATGTGCACGGAGACATAGCTGAATAAAACAGTTTCTTACTTGAAAGTAGCAGTTCAAGGAATGTACTTCAGTGGATCATTTTTCTGGCACAAAATGAAGCCTTGATGGAAGAGTTTCTGTGGCATTGCAGTCCTGACTGGTGCAGGCCTTCATTTTTTCTCAGGTGCAGGTCAGTGGTCTGGTGCAGTATTTTAAAGCATGTTGCCTGTAGCTGTGTCCCCTTTTCATACACCGTGGAGAGGAGGCAGAAAGACAGTTCAGTGCGTGCTCCCAAGCACCTGCTTGCCCCATCCATACTAACTTTGGGTCCTAGGCTGAATCCCAGGGAGGAAAAAATAATCCCATTGGCTTTTGGCAGCAGTTCAGCCACATATAGTCTGAGTGAGTATTAGAGGGGGAGGCTTATTTTGTTGAGGTTTTCTTCCCATACAAGTAGAGTTTTTCAAAATCCAGCTGTTTTGTGTGAATTTCATTTAAAATGCTAATATTGTGTCTTACAGGGCTGGGGAATTATTTGGAGGTAGTGTTATTTCTTTCTTTCCTGTCCCCAAACTAGATAGCAGAAGGAGAACCAGGCGTAAGCAATAAGCAAGGTTGGCCTTCTCTTATATGTGCCTTGATGAGGGACAGTTCTTGTCAAAAACAAGTCTCTTATGATGTCTGTAAAGCTCTCTGCAATGACATGAACCATTTCTTGATTCAAGTTATTGGGAAAACCAAGTTGCCCATTGCTGCACACATTTTCATTTCCATGCTGCTTCTGTAAAGACATGCAGTCTTTAGAGCAGTGTTGTAGATGCAATTCCCAGCTGGGAAACACTAAACAAACTGAAATGGAAACAGTGGTGATTTTTATCCCCTCATTCCATAATATCTTCTCAAAACAGACTGAGCAAAACAAGCAGCAAAGAAATGCTGCTCTCCAAATATGTAACTATGAACTTGTCTCCTGAAGGCTGTTAAATAAATATGGAGTAAAATTTTACTTGGATTATTGAATGGGTTTCTGAGCAATGAACTACTACTTGTCTCTTGAATGCCATTTCATCTTTTTCTGAAAGAATATGGTATGCATGAATACTAACTGGAATTTTATCTTTTAAAAAGGAATTAAAATTGGTGTGATGTTGGAGGGAGAGGTGGCTACAAGTGCAAGGTAATTGTATCTTTATCAAGTTTGCAGACTTTCTGTGTTTCTCCATTTTGAGGCTCTGTACTATTCAAGTTTCCTAATCATCCATTTGAATAGATAAAAATGTATTCTGCATAGATACAAACCCTCTGATTCTCTGGCTGCCTCCCTCCCTTGGCAGCAGAGGAGAAGCAATCAAACATGAAGCTCTGATTCCTGGTGCCAGTTGAGCAGAGGAGGACTGTGTGCTTTGCAAGGAGGTCAGTCAGGGAAAGGGAGGATGTGGGTTTGGTAGGTTTTGTTCAGGAAACAACTGCAATGCAGAATGGCGATTGGCTTAGGAGGAGGGTGCTCTCCTGCTGTTTTGCTGTGGTTATTTTGGAAAACTTTGTACTTGCCTGTCAGTGTCAGAGCATTGGGAGTTGCTGAAGTGCCAGCTGGCTTGCCCCTTGCAGGATTCTGGAATGCAGTGGTGGTCAAGCTCTTCTGTGGCTGGGGGATCCTGTGACTCTGAACAGTGGTGTGAGGAATGGTTGTAGATCCTGAGGGCAGGGAGGATCATCAAGGCCAGCTCACTGATGAACAGAGGCTGTGAAATTCCACCTACGTCAGGTAACAACCTCTCTTCCTTCTGCAAGGGCAGTCACTCTAGAAAAATAACCATCAGATGCTATTGAGTGTATGCTTTGGCATGTCAGCACTGCCTGGAGGCCAGCTGGTCAACAGGTTAAAATATTGTAGTGGTCACCTAGTGGTACTCTGTACATCTGGGAGCTAGTGAGTGTACAGATAATATATGGAAGGACTAAAGCAGCCTGGTGTTTGGAACTGAAAGAAAAAGAAAATAGAGGACTGTAGTCAGTTAAGCAGTTGACTGGAGAAGCTGATGGCAGAAACCCTGGGCTTGCTGCCCCTTGATTATACTGTATGTGTGCTGCCTTGGTTTCACTCCTGTCAACGGGAATTCAGATCATGCTGTAGCCTGGTACAGTGTCAGGGGTTGTTTTGCAAATAAATACACATTTAAACTAATATGAGGGGAAATGCACACGCTCAAGAGGCGCATCCCTGTGAGAGTTTGTGAGGTTCAACAAGGCCAAGTACGAGGTCCTGCACCTGGGTCTGGGCAACACCTGGTATCATACATGTTAGGGGATGGGGGGATTAAGAGCAGCCCTGTAGAGAAAGACTCTGGGGTGCTGGTGGAAGAGAGGCTGGACAGGAGCTGTCAGCGTGCTCTTGCAGCCCAGAAAGGCCAACCATATTCTGGGCTGCATGAAAAGCACCATGAGCAGCAGGTGCAGGGAGGTGATCCTCCTGCTCTGGTAGGACCCCACCTGCAGCACTGTGTCCCACTCTGGTGTCCTCAGTGCTGTCTGAGCAGGTTCAGACAAGGGCCACAAAAACAAGTTATATGGAATACCTCCTCTCTGAAGGAAAACTGACAGGCTTGGGGTTGTTCAGCCTGGAGAAGAAAAGGCTCTGGGGAGACCTTATTGCAGCCTTTCAATATTGCAAGGGTGTTTATAAGAAAGTTCGGAACAAACTTGTTAGCAGGGTCTGTAGCACTAGGACAAGGTGTAAAGGCTTTGAACTGAGGGGTGGTTGATTTAGATTAGATAGAAGGAAGAACTTTTTTACAGTGAGGATTGTAAAACACTGGAACAGCTTGCCCAGAGGCATGGTGGATGCCCAACCCCTGGGAACATTCAAGGTCAGGTTGAACAGGATACTGAACAACCTGATCTAGTTGAGGATGTCACTGCTCATTGCAGGAGGGTTGGACTAGATGATTTTAAAGGTCCTTTCCAACCAAACTATTCAATGATTCCATAAGAGTATGTGATTTTCAGTGGGAAGCAATTAGTGCAATGAGCTCATTTTTTGTTTGCTCCTAATAGCACTGCATTTCACATCAGTCTTATCTTTGTTGGCATTCCATCTTTCCCAGGCACACAACCTTTTCTTCACCACATGCATTATTTAAAAACTTTGGGTTACCACAGACACTGCTCACAGGCTGGAGATGCTGGGAGGAGAGACATGAGGGGAGAGAGGGAAGCCAGTTGCTGACTTCAGTGCAAATCCAGAGCGTTACAGCTGCATATTCAGTGCTGAAAGAGCTCGAGAAATCACAGTTTGTCAAACATCTATAATCAGTATGGTATAAAGTCATCTGCTTGTGTGGTGTGGAGTGCTTCTCTAGCCTCCCAGTCTGAGACTTGATTTAACCAGCAGGCTGCAGCACTGGGGGTGGCAAACTTGGGGGTGGCAAACTTGGGGGCTGCTGGGCCAGTGCCTTGTTGCCATTTCTCACAGTGTGTAGCTCTGGCTGCTCAGAAATCCTGACTGCTGTCTGGCAGTGTCTTACCAAGAGGATAAATAAATCAGATAAACGGTCACCCCCTAGCAAATGAGAGGAATGGAGGATTTACATTTACATTGCTACATTGGTATTTGTCAAATGGACTCCTGTTTGGCTTTCAAATCCTTAATTTGGGTTTTATACTTGGTTGCTGTTAAATATCATTTTATCACCCCAGCAACAGTGTCAGACTGATTTCTCACTTGTCTGCCTCCTCCTGACATGGAAATATAAGTTCATTGATCTGTTTATCATTCCTTCAGGAATAGTTTCCCAGGACGTGTTCTTTGGAAATCAGCCAGTTCATTGTACAATGTTGTAACTAGTGGAATGTAAATAAATATGAAATAAGATTCTCCTAGCTTAGGCTTCCTGCTGCAGGAGATTCCTGCTGTGGGCAGAGTTTTAATGGTTTGGACTCAAATACATGTGTGTTTCTAGATGAATGCAGCCACTTCAGTCTCAGAAGGGCAGTGGCCAAACCTCACTCGGTGCCTGTGCTTCTATTCCAAGTTACTCTGTGACAAACAGCCATAGTTCAGAGTTTCATGAAAAGGGGCCAGAGGCCAGAAGGAATGAGCTACTAAATCTTCTTTCAGTAAGTTTCTTCAGCCTCATCACTGTCATATCTAGCAGTATGGAATGGCAAAGGCCAATTTAATAACACGGGGCAACTAACTAGGCAAAAGGATGTGTTGTGTCCCTCAGAAAAAAAATGCATAAAATATGTTGCTTTTCTTAATGCCAGCCATTAATTTCCTGACATAATGACTCTCCATTTTAATCTTTTTTCCTTTTCTCCACTTTGTGTGGAAAAAGCAGGAGAGAGTATATCTGTAAGGTCACAAAACAATGTAAAATTAGAACTGTTGAATATGTACCTATTTTAAAACAACGAAATCAAAACCTTGTGATTTTTGAAGCCAGCATTACTCTTTCAAATTCCAAGGAGTGACTTGCAGTTCTTTACATATTTGAGCTTAGTGAGGTAGAGGATGAGCAAATTTCAGCTCCTACTCCTCTGGTGTTCTGATCAAGCAAGTTTTAGCACTAGCCTGCATCTTTACCCAGAATTGATATCAGCTTTTGCCTTTTCATTCTCAGCAGTCTGAATGTTGCTCTTTCCTGTACTCTGCTCTTCCCTTTGCCTGTGCTGTCCTCGATGGCAGCTATTCAATTTCTAATCTGACAAGATGAACACCACTTGGGTTAGATATCAGTTCTTCTGTGCCAAGAAGGTGTCACAGTTCAGTTCACCCCAGTGCTTTATACGATGATCAGCCCACCACGAGCTGCCAACACCACACTCTGTTATTAACAAAATCACCACTCTGACTACAAACACCCTTTCATGCTTCCTTGCTAAAAACTTGTTTTCAGTTGCTTTCAATTTTGCAGAATCCCTTCTGTTTGGGTTGGCATGCTACAAGACGGGTATGCCTCCTGAGGAATTATTTCTTGTGGAATTTTGGACAGAACCCCCCAGTCATTTAATGCCTGACTAGGGCAGAGTATGCTATTATGTTGTCAGCATTTAGGATCAAACCTGAGCTGCACACCCACGATGGAAGCTGCACCAGCCCCAACACTGTGACTTCACCTGCATCTCTGCTCTCGTCAAACCCTCTGTGAGGGAGAATTAATAATGCAGTATGTTGTCCTGCCTGTCTTCAAAGATGCAGTCACTGTTCTGGGTAGAGACAAAGCCTCCCATCAGCAGTTTGGTGTAAGGGGTACCCGTTACTGTCTTTGGACAAATCTGCCCATATTTAGCAAACTAATAAGTATGTTTTAAACTGTAAGCTTATATTTGATCAAGATTTATTAGATTTTAGTAGATAATCCTGTCACTGACTGTAGAGAAGTATCAACAGCTTACAAAACCCCATGAAATTGCTACTGCTGCCTTGGGAGCCCAGTCTGAACAACCCACAGTGAATGAGACAAGGGGTCACACACTGAACAAGGAGAAGAAAGGAACAAGACAGAGAGCTGCTCACTGAGTGAGCCTCAGCTACTCTGTGTGCTGAATGGTGCAGAGGTTGGGGCAAAAAACAAGGATGTGAACATGTAGTTAAGAACTGTGTTATAAAGCATGTGGACAAGAAGGCCAAAATTAGGGTTGTAGAAGCAACCTTGAGAAGCAGAGAAGTCTGTTTTGTGTAGTAACTTCAGTAATGCTTTTCTAATGTTGGGGGGGGGTGTGTCTCTTTCAGCTGGGGACAGAGTTACATAAACAAAGTTAATATGCAGTAACACTATTGCACATCATAAAACGCTGAGCATTTTATCTGGTATGCTCCCATCTTAAATTTTTCCTCCTATGTGAGAGCAGATATTAATTCTGCATCATATCAAATGGAAATACCAAGAAAAGGAAAACTGCATAGTTATGTCCCTACTACTCTGGACCTTCAGAGTGCTAATTCAAGTCTTTCATTTTCATCAGATGTATAGGAAGTCACTTGCATTGGAGGCTTCTCTTCCTCTTTGAAACTTGGATAAAGCTTCCCAAAGCGCTCCAAAGCTGATCAAGAGGCACTTGCAGACAGGGACAAGGCTGTGACAGCAGCAGGTTTTGAATGGCCGTGGGGTTGCTGTGTAGTACAGATCCATCTCAGACTAAAGGAGAGATGCCCACTGGCTGCATGGCAGCAGTGGTGGCTCTCTGGTCTTTCCAGAGGGGATGGTAAGAAATCCAGCTCACACATAGACAGGTAACTGAACTATCTGCAATCTCAGGATAAATACCCCCCCAGCAGACACAAGATTCCTGCCTTCCATGGCTTTAGGCATCATCTTTGGAACTAAGAACTGAAAAATTACTTTCCAAACAAGTTTAAATTGGTACATTTTGCCCCCCACATCTGTTGCATTCTCAGTTCTTTCTTCAGGAAGAGGTATTTCCTTTTAAGCTAATGTCACTTATTTCTACACCTTGTAGTATGGTATTGGAGAACATACACAAAAAAAAGAATCTGAAGAATGTGGGACATGTTAATGGATATCTTCTTATTACGTACCTCACACCATCAGTGAACATCCTTTTGTTTCAGGGAGAAAACACAAACTTGATATAATTTTTGTCTTTCTTCTGATGAGCATTCTCCAACTTCTGGCTGAACTTTTTTTTCCCCTGACTTCAGAAACAGCTTTATTGCTTAAGATACTCCTGCATAAATAGCAGTAGAATATCAAATTAAGCTGAAAATAGCCCTCAAACTGATTTAGGAAATCAGGAGCTGTTTGAGACACATACATTAAAATGCAGGGCCCTTGTGTTTTAGTGGAGAAGAGTAATATTTCAAGAGATGATGTTTTTAGTAAGATTTTTTAAACCTACCTTTTCTGAGTTTTTTATCTGTATCCTTCATGTGTACAAATTTTGCACACTCTTTTAGTTCTAGTTATTTGCAGTTATTTCTTTGGCATGGTAAGAGGAAGAATGGTATAAACACAATCAGTTTTGTGACTAGAAAGAGTAGGAGCTTACCCTTTTGAGCTGCGTGATCTGAGTGCCTCTGTGGTGTGTGTAGTGGCTTTTCCTTGATTTAAAATCTCTGCTGCTCACACAGTGTGGCACAGGCTTCCTAAACATCCAAACTGCCCAGATGAGTTGAAGTAATATTTAGGGGAAAGAATTCTTGAAGGCCAGGGACATGACTGCAAAACACCCAATGTGTTTTTATTATATTTTTTTAATTCATGGCTTTTAATCACAGGACAGCTCATTAATGCTGTAAGATCTTTTCTTAAAATTAACTACCTTGAGCCATACCAGTTATATCCTCATGTAGCAGTGGGTAACTGATAGCTGGGATCCACTGGGGAAAGCAGTGTTTGTGTCCCAGAAGGGGTAGCCTCTCCCTGATAGTGCCCTGCTCTTCGGTCAGAAATATCCCAGCCCAGAGACTCAGTGTTGCTCTCAAATTGGTGTGTTTATTGCATGCAGTGTTAGTCCCCAGGTATGTACTTAAGGCTTTCATCTTCATGCTTTGGGAGAGAAAGCTGGTCACTGTTTAGCTGGTCACAGGCAAGTAAAAATCAGCCTCAGTGGCAGTGGTGTTGAAATCTTCATGACGTCCCACCGTTTTCATCTCGTTTCACCTGATGATGTGCCCACACTGCCATACTTGTCTCTCCCCAGCACTGCCACCAGAGTGTGAGACTCTGCACTGCAGCATCTTCCTTTTGCTTATCCTGTGTTTTTTTAGTGTTTGTCTGTTGGTTTTATCCCCCAGCAATTGCCTGGCAGTGGTATTTTTTATCTTTCTCCAGGATACCTCAAGGAGTAACAATACCTGAAATGCTGAGAGGTAAATTTCAATGGTATCTCCCAGTGAACACAGTGCATTTCATTTGTATGAAAATATTTTCATTGGGATTAACCACCAAAGATTTAACCACTTTGGAAGCGTTGCCTACTTGATAACCTCTGAGAACATTACATACAAAAGCATAAGAGCTGGTCACAGCACAAATGACACATATGGGTGCTTGTTTCATTCACTCCTTTTCCATACAGTATCAACCACTGCAGTGTCTCAGCATTTTCAGCAGTTGTGCTCCTTGACTGATTCCTCCCACACTTTGGAGATTCCTCAGCAGTCTAATGAAAATGCAAATGCACATCAGCAGCAGTTTGAACTTGCACAGCTCCCCTGCAGTGAGCAGAGTCAGGCCATTTTCCCTGAGCTGAGGAGCAGCCTTGGAGTATCAGCAAGTTACAGACCAGTATGCTTTGTAGTTTCACTAGTGTCTGAAGTGCATCCATAATCATAATGCAATTAGCAATTATTTCAACTCCAGGATCCCTAAATAGCTTCATCTCAGAAAAAGGAGAGAATGCTCATCATTCTTTTAAACCTCAATTGGTAAGATTTATTGGTGAAGTGTTGCTTTTGAGCAGAATGTGAATACCTGACTAATTGCTGCAACTTGTTGTTCCTACATCTCTCCAGAGGGATATGGGTAGAAGTTTTGCCTAGCTCCATGATTTCTATCTCATCCAATAGCCTGCTGGGCGAACTCAGACCCCTCTCCATTTACTCCTTCGTCAAATGTCTTTTCTTTGATAAAATAGATCTTGTGGCTTGAAAATGAAAACTGTCTTTTAAACTTTCTGCAGAAATATTTTAGAAAGAACGGAAGTGCAATGAGAACTTGACCTAAGAGCTGCCTTTTTGTGCTGGCAGTGGATTGCTGATACCTTCAGATCACTGCAGGCAGAAGCTTCTGCTGCTGTCAGGCAGTGCTGGCTTGCTCGGGAAGCAGAATCAGCAATCCAGCAGGTGGTGTGAGCTCCCTGGTAACTGAGCATTTTATTCATTCAGATACTCACCTGTTGCCTGTATCTAATGAAATTTCTCTCTCTGGCTGTGTCTGATTCTTAAGTGAAACCTAATCTGGCAATCTCTGACACACAAAACATGCTCTGACTGTAGCAGGAGGCATCCCCCAGGCCCCCAGCACCGCCTGGCTCAGCCTCAGGTGTGTGTTAAGGAAAGCACTTCTCTGTGCAGTGCTGGTGTGACTGTTCCTTCCACATTCTCCTAAGGACAGAGCTGTGTCTAATACTGAGTAGTTTCAAAATGTCATCCTGATTCGGTTTTTTTCTGGATACCTCTACCTGTTATTCCCCCTTGAAAGGGATCCTTTGTCTATCCTTAATAGAACTTCAAATGTCCTAAGACCATATCCATTTCCTATGCTCTAAAAGCAAATATGTCTCTTGCCTATTCCTGAAGATCTCCAGTGGTGGAGGCACCAGAGCCTCCCCAGGCATCCTGTTCTAGCACTGTTGATCTTTAGGTTCATTTCGTTATACTTTCAGTTGTATCTAACCTTAGGAGTTTTTTTGTGCAGTTTTAGCACTTTGAATCCTCTGAACATGAAGAACACACTGTTCCTCCTTTGAAGTAGCTGCTGCTTGTAGATTTTTGTCAGTCTTTTCAAGCTGGTGAGCCCAATTTGTTCAGTCTTTCCTCGTAAGTCATGTTTCCCAAAGCTGTGATCACTCCTCACTCTGCTGCCTGCCAGCCAGCTCCGGGTGCTCCCTCCTGCTCTGAAATGCAGTGCTCCAAACTGAGCAGGTGCTCAGAGCACCTTTTGGAGTTTGAGTGGGAAGATTTGCTTTGTTCATCTCACAAGCTGTACCTGTCCTCGTACCATGCTGTAAAACACTTTGAGTCTTCCCAAAGGTGTGATAAAAGAGTTGTCATGTGTACATTCCTGACCTACAGATTGCCTTCCCTGTAGTGATGTGTTTCCTCACTTGTAGTGATACACCTAATTATTTCTGTAGAGGTGTAGAACATTGTATTGCTCACAAGCAGCACATACCATGAGTGTTCTCTAGTTTGCTGAGAAATTTTGAAGTCCAGCTTGCCAATATACTTAAAGTTCCTCCCCAAGGAGTGCTATTTAACAATTTTTTTTCCCCATCCTCAGTTCATTAAGACAAAGATTCAGTAATGGCACACTTAGGACACTTCCCTGTGGAGTATCATTGAATGCCTGCATCTCTCTTTACTTATGATGAGCTGTGCATGTTTTCTCTCTGAATAGCCTTTTCCAGCATTTCTAGAGTATTCTAATATTTCCACCTTGTTTTAGAGAAGTTCACATGAAATCAAAGCTACTTAAGTAAAGCAATATGACATCTACTGTTTCTCTCTAAAGGGCATTATTCTGTCATAGGAGGAAATGAGATTGGTTTGATGGGGCTTCTTCTTGACAAATCTGTCCTGTCTGCTATTCATCTTCTCGTTTGGGGAGTTTCTTTTCAGGAATTTACAAGAGGTTTAATTATTTATTCTGTTACAGTTCTGGGAACTGAAGCCAAGGTGTTGGATTTATAAGTCTGAGGCTCCTCCTTTTTATTGTTTGCCATTTTCAGTCTTCAATGTATCCCAGGGAACCGCCAAGATAAATGCTGGCAACTCACCCAGCAGCTCTTCTAGCAAAGCCAAACTGAACTAAAAATGTCTGACTTACCAAGGGATTCTCAAATCCTTTTATTTCCTGATTTGGGATTGATGTCTCACCACCTATTGCTGGTATTGAGAGATAATTCATGCTTAATAAAATGATGAGGCAAAAGAAAGGCTTTCCAAATTTCCTCTTTCTAGGTGACATCCCTGAGCAAGGTCCCAGTTTCACTGAGTGGTAGACAGACACTTTTGTTGGCTTTCTTCTTCTATTCAAATACTTCCATGACTGTTTCTTGTTATACCTGATGCCTTGTTAAGTGTGTCTGACTATGGCCTTTTCTTGCCTGACTTTGAAAAGAATCAGCTCATACTGTACTTTTTACCTGCCCTTAACAGACTGAGCTGGTGCTTTTGAAACACCTGAACTGAAGGTACAGAATGTGCTCAAGGCACGTGTCAAAACCATCCTCCAGCCACATGTGCTGTCTTATCTCCACCCAGAGGATGATTTGTGTTTCTGCCACTGCTATGTTTTCCCTAAGGAAATGTCACTCTTTACTACCCTTTTGCTTCAGACCAACAGTCATGGGGATCTGTAGTCACATCTCTCTGGGCTGGAACTTGCCTTCCTGAATGTCAGTGACTTTTATTTTGCTGTTCCCTGCCAGAGACTAGGAACTCTGTTGTAGTCTCTTATGGCTTTGTTTGGGTGGAGAAGGAAACACAAAGGTACAAACATTCACATTTAAGCCAGGCTATTCAGTGTAGCAGAAGGGCAATCCTACAGTCAGTGGAAGAGGTTTTACAGCAATGGATTTATAGTGATGAGGGGCGCCTTGAACCAGCTGCCTCTGAAGAAGATTAATGCACTGTGGCAGTTTAAGGGACTCTAATGGACATTTAATGAATGTTTTTTGTGTTTTCTCCTGTTTGGTAATGGTTCTTCAAACGGCGTCCTTGTTCATTTTTCCTGTAGAGATCCTATCTATGTTTTTGTTCCCCCAGTCCCTCAGGGCTGCTTCCCACCTCTGTCAGAGCCTCCAATTCCGATTGGTGTGTGGATGTGATCCCTGATTGGTCAGCTGTGGAATCTCTGTGCCTGCTATCGCTGCAATTATGCAATTCCCTGTTGATCAGTTGTTGGATGCCTGCTCGTGCTATTGGTGCATTTACATAATCCCCTATTGGTCAGTTTTTGAATGCCTGTGCCTGCTATTGGAGTGTTTACATGATCCCCTATTGGTCAGTTTTTGAATGCCTGTGCCTGCTATTGGAGTGTTTACATGATCCCCTATTGGTCAGCTGTTGAATGCCTGTGCCTGCTATTAGTGTGTTTACATGATGCTCTATTGGTCAGTTGTTGAATGCC